>JAJOOO010019823.1:0-30807 GCA_029582685.1 Solanum piurae
GTCGCGAGTCGCAACTGCTGCTGCTGCGAGTTTGACTGGAAACTTGAGTCGCGAGTCGCAACTGCTGCTGCTGCGAGTTCGCGACGACTGCTGCTGCTGCGAGTTCGCGACGACTGCTGCTGCGAGTTCTCTCTTCTCTTACATGAGTCGTGACTTCTCTCCTCTTCTTTTCTCGAATCTCTCTTCTCTTCTTTTCTCGAATCAATCTCTCTTCTCTTCTTTTGCTCTGTTTTTAGTACTCTCTCAGTCCCTCTGTTTTTTATTGTGAAATCTAATTTCTGAAGAAGAACTGAAGCCACTGCCCACTGCCTACATTTTAAAATAAAATAAAATATTTGACTTATTTAACTCATGTAACTAAATCTCTTATCTCGTTAGGGTTATGTTTTTGAATTGAAATATTTGCTAATATATGTTATTGCTATTGAGATTTTGGATATTTATATATGCAATTAAATATTTTTAATTTTTGGTATTAATTGGCGCCGCGATTCAAAAAGGCGAGCGCCTCGCCGCTCGCCTCGCCGCATGGCGAGGCAGGCCCTTGTCGCCTTTTGTCGCCTCTCGCCGTCCAAAACACTGGGGGTAAGGCAGCATACTACCACCCTCCCGAGACCCCACTTGTGGGGTTACATTGAGTATGTTGTTGTTGTATACCATTCTTCTGGAACAGCGAGCCGTTATCTTAAAAAGGTTTTAAGACCAGGGTGCATAGTCTGCAATGATGCTTAAAACAAATTGGTGAGATGTGGAATGTACTTGATACTATTGGATATGGTAGTGCTTATCCTATTAAGTTGAGTTTTGGTCCAATTATGTATATGAGTCAGATTCTTACTTTTGAATGACTTGCCAGAAGCTGCATATGGCTTAACTTGTTAATAATTGTTTCATTCATGGCTCATATAAGATTTTTCTACCACCAAACTTACAGTTTCGGATGGTGCAGCGATACATTTTATCTATTTTTATTTCTTTCCTTTTCCCCTTTGCAGGCAACATCAAAGAAAGTAATCACGAGAGAAGAGTGGGAGAAAAAGCTCAATGATGTTAAAATTAGAAAAGAAGATATGAATAAGTTAGTGATGAACTTTTTGGTCACAGAGGGTTATGTTGAAGCAGCTGAAAAGTTCAGAAAGGAATCTGGAACAGATCGTATCCTTCTGTGATCTTCTTGGTTGCTCATTTCATATTATTATACAAATGTCTATTTTTAAATGTACATCTACATGCTTCTCCTTATGAATGAATAGCTGATATAGATCTTGCTACTATCACTGATCGAATGGCGGTTAAAAAGGCAGTACAGGCTGGTAATGTAGAGGATGCAATTGAGAAGGTTAATGATTTGAATCCTGAGGTATGACTGCTATTTCTCCTATTTCAAACTGCTTTGGTGTGTGTTACTTGAGCTGAGGGTCTTTCGGAAACAACCTCTCTACATCCATGAGGTAGAGGTAAGGTCTAGACCCTCACCAGACCCTATAGTGTGGGATTTCACTGGGTATGTTGTTGTTGAATGCCTTTTGTTCTTATCATTCAGAAGCAAATTCATCTTCGTCTTTTAATCCTATTTGGGTGGAGTAAGTTGATGCCAAACATACTTCATAATGATGAAGTCATGTTACGTAGTAACATTCACAATAAAAGAGTATGTTTTGAGTGAACTAGGTGTGTCTTTTATCCTTCTAGACTAGAAGAGAGGAAATGCTATTGACTTTATGCAATATTCGTAATTGAAATATTTATTTATGGTAACTGATCAAATCCGTGCTATGGTACTTTTGGCTGACTGTTTAATATCGTGTCTTACATTTAGGCTAAGAAGAAATCATGTTATTGTGATTCGGTGCATTTTGTTCCAAAAGCAGGGAAGATATTCTCTCGAATTGCAGTCTGAATTGTTCAGGAGTGGCACTATATTGTGAATAGAAACACTGAAATCTAAGGGGAGTCTACTACGAGTCACATATACAGTCAATTTCAGTTCAATAAAATCACCTACAACTGTTTTTATTGTAAACTTCCCTACATTTCCCCCCTTGTCATGGTTGGAGGTGGACAGCTCTCATCATTAGACTATCACACATTTATCACAGCTAATAAAATGATTGATAAGAGGTATACAGGCATTGCGTAATGAAAGCAGATGTCATTTAAACACGAGTATGGAAGCTCTTGATGATACTATTCTGTGCCAGTCCTTATATTAAGATTGAAACAACCACTATTGGTGTTATTAATTTGCTACTCAACTTTCATGAATTTGCGCTTAGTTTTAGGTTCGGTGAAACTCTTAGTACATAAATATTTGGTTTGGAGAGTAGTTACTGCGCCCACTGACCCTCTTTTTTAAAGAAGTTTTGAATATATCACTTATGTGTTATATATATATATCTTGAGCAAGGTGTTTTTCTGCACATTCTTGAAATTTGCATCTACATCCAAAAGATAAAGAGTGGCTATATGTACAACCTTTTTGTTTATTATGGTTAAAAAATACTTAGGAAATTTGAAGACTTTATCCTTATTTGGAATCTTGTTAGTTTGATTAGAACAAACTTATTCTTGTCCAAATGGTATCCTGATAGAGGTCTGAAAGTGTTCTGGAGATGTTACAAAAATAAGGCTTAAAGTCTTGTCGAGGAGTGCAAATATGCTAAACAAATGGACAAAGAGTACCTTGGTTTTTGTATATAGGAGAATGGAAATATTCAAAGTTGTGTGAGTTGTTGGCGTATGGAACTTATGAGTTATATCATGAAACATTGAAAAAAAATGATAGAGCATAGATGTAGGGATGCGATAAGGGTGATAGAACTGGGTTGGTAGGACTGCTATAGACACTGAATTTTCTACGAAGATTAATAGAAGTTTTTGGGGGAGAAAATGAAGGATCTTCGAATTATATTTATTGACCTAGAGAAAACTTATATAGTGCAGAGAAAGGTCCTTTGGTGGAGGTTGGAAAAGAAAGGAATGCCACACACAAATCAAGAAAAGGAAGTAATAACTATCAAATGCGTAAATGCCATAAAAGATGTATAAAAGAGTCGTCATAAGTGTGAATGTGTGATAACAGTTGGAGGGAATACAGAGGAGTTTGCATCTCTTGTGCTGTGGGCTTACATCAGGATCTACTTGTTTATGTTAGTCTAGGGATGAGTTAAGTAATAGGTTCATGGTGTACTATTTTATGTTAGTTGATGAAATTAGCACGAGAGCCATTTAAAAGCTTGAATTGGAGAAACATTTTAGAGAGTAATGGTTTTAGAATAAGTAGAAGTAATATAGAAGATATACTTTTCAATTTTGTCCATTATAAGAATAATGAGATTGACATTCAAATCCAAGCAGAGTAAAAAATAAAATACTAGGTGATTTTATGTCATCTACCTAAGCCTTGGCGGGTGGAGTTATTGATACATGTTGGTGGGAGATAGCAAGTGTCCGGTTTAATAGTCGAGGCGTGTGCAAGCTAGCCTGTACACCATCTTTACAAAAGATAATGATATTGAGGTGAGACTTAGTGGGATTGCGGTGTCTAAATGCAAATAATTAAAATTGATTTTATATGTTACATCTCATTGAATTCTGATTTCTCCTTTCAAAAAAATAAGAAAAAGAAGAGTTAGACATTGGAGGTCTCAAGTTCGAAACCCCTTGCCAGCGAAAGCAAGGGGTTTGCTTCTGGGTCGAGCTCGTCGCACCGGGCTTGCCTAGTGCGGGTTACCTCTCCTATGTGGTTTGCGAGCTATTGCATAGGAGCGGGGTCTTTACCCTGTGCGCACCCAAAGGGTTGCGGTTGCGGGTTTACCTTGTCATAAAAAAAAAATAATTTTTTTTTATTATTATATGGTTTCAAATATGATGATTGAAATGTTAGAGTGCTATGGGGAGTGTTTCTGATAAGAAGCCAGGTATCCAGTAATATCTTTTCTTTTTTTGTTCTATGGGCAGAAATTAAAAAGGAACAGAAAGTTGTGGAAGAAAGGTCCTATGAACAGAACGGAGGTTTTGTTTGCCATGAATTTAAGCAATTTATGAACAAAAGAAATGTTTTGTTTTCAATGAATTTGAACAAAAAATGCCCCCTATCGGCCTATCTGGTCAAAATTGTACAACAACAACATACCCAGTGAAATCCCAAAAGAGGGGTCTTGGGAGGGTAGAATGTACGCAAACCTTACCACTACCTCATGGAGGCAGAGGCAGAGAGACTGTTTCCGAAAGACCCTCAGCTCAGATATTCCATATACAAAGAAGAAAATATAGCTGGTCAAAATTGTAGGTCCCTCAATTTCCTTTTTTGCTGACAGCACATATATAAGCTTCTAATTGTTGTTTCTTATTGTGTTTCTGTGCTTTTTACTGGAAGATAAGTAGAAATTTGAAGAAATGGGATTTTGTATATTGAAATTTGAACTGAACGGTGAATCCATAATCTTTCAAGGAAATAGTGCATGTAAACGTCAAGTGATTCCTCTATCATCAGCATTCTGTCTCTGAACTGTCTGGGAAAAAAAGATCTTTGCTACACAAAGCCTTGACTTCCTTGGTTGATCTGAACTTGCATGAGATGTTCACTATGTGAAACCTTCAACTTTCCTTCTCTACTGAGAATTTCGATTAGACAAAGAGGGACCATGACTTCACTTTCTACATGGACATGTATTTTCTAATTTGTATCATTATGCATCATAAAAACACCCCAGGCATTTCTTCAAGGAAGAGAGGCCATTGCTTCTGTATAGCCATTATCACTTATAATATATCTGATATCAGATCAAGGATGTGATAAGCCCAAGCATTCCCCTCTGCTACCCTCTCTTTTATCTTTCCTTGTATTATTGTTATATTATTGTTATTGTGCAGCAGGTGTGTTATATGCATGTATGCTTTGCCTTTGTGTTTCTCATAACCTTCTCTTTTATCATCTTAAAAGCTTACTGATCAAGAGATTCTTTATACTTGGGAATTGAAACTTGGCAAAATGAATGCCTGCTTATCGTGAATTGCAACTTAGGCTGCTACAAGAAATCTCTTAATATTTTTGGTTGATCTTAACATAGTTTTACCTTCTTGGATGCAGATACTGGATACAAACCCCCAGCTCTTTTTCCACCTCCAGCAACAAAGGCTGATAGAGTTGATAAGGAATGGAAAGATTGAGGAGGCTTTGGAGTTTGCTCAAGAGGAGCTCGCTCCAAGGGGAGAAGAAAATGTAATTATTAATATATAAATCTTTTCTCTTGCTTTCCCTAAATCTCTTTTTTTAGGCAACGATAGAGTTGCTCCTTTAGTAACATGTAGGTCACGAGTTTGAGGCATGGACACACAACCCCTTAGCAGTTCTGCAGAATGTTCTCTGTTCCCCTACTCAATCACTTGCTAGGGAGATTCCTTTTATGAGAGCAATACAAGCCGTTAAGTTAAATGACTGTTTAATCTCGTAGACTATATATTATAAATGTCCGGAGAATTTTGATGTGTGGATGCTAAAAAACCCTACGGTCTCTTAAAGATTGCTGAATTTATAAGTGGTCTTTCCCTGTCTCCACTCCTGAGCTGCCAGCACCAGGGGTTCCTTGCTCTTGGTTGGCCTCCCTAGGAGGGGAGGCTGCCGAGGGTTATGGGACGTGGGGAAAATCTACTTTTGTTTCTGATGAATTGGCTTGAGATTGACGCCATCTTTTACTCTGAAAAAAGAAGAAGCTTTGGTTGGCGCAATCCCATGTGTAACCCACCTCTTTAGTACATGACGAATTTAATTTCTTTTCTGCAGCAAAGCTTCTTAGAAGAGTTGGAGAAGACTGTTGCATTGTTGGCCTTTGAAGATGTATCCAACTGCCCTGTTGGAGAGCTTCTGGATGTATCACAGCGGCTAAAGACCGCTAGTGAGGTCAATGCTGCAATCCTCACCAGCCAAAGCCATGAAAAGGGTTAGTCTCCTTTCCATGAAATAACGCCGTTGCTCAGGAAGAGTGGGGAGCAGGACATTTAAAGATTTTCAAAGTTTGGTGTGTTTGAAAAAGCTTTTGTTGATTTCATAAATTAGGAATATTTATGTGTAGAAGCTCATGGTATGAAATGCTATTTTTATTTTTTAATGATTAATCTTTGATTTAAACAGATCCAAAGCTTCCAAGCCTATTGAAGATGTTAATATGGGCACAAAATCAGCTTGGTGAAAGAGCCGTGTTTCCGCGCATAACTGATTTATCGACTGCTAAACTGGAAGATCCTCCTGTTTGAAGGATGACCAAAACTTGGTCAACTGCTTGAAGATGATGTATCTTTCAACTTTCAAAACCTATAGATGCTTTTGTTCTTATCAAATTATGGATTCTTAGATTAATGTTGTGTTTGTTTATCGATCGCAATGTACATGAACATAGTCTGTACTTTCGTATCGTATCTAGGTTTCATAAAAATTGGTTTGTGTTTTTCCTATCATAATCTCTGTGTTTGAAACTTGTGGAGAACATACAAAGAAGATAAGCTATTAATCTCAAATCTGTCAAAATAAGTACACTTGACTCCCATTTCAAAGTTCAATCATAAGATCTTGAATCTTTTCTTATAGGAAGGAGATTCAATAGTTTATATATACTTTTTTTAAAATTATTTACTAGGTATAATTTTCCTTCGCCGGATTTATATGAACTCTTTCCCTCCATCCTTTTCCACCACGGCTTTATATCAGGTATAGTTGGTTAGGATTAAGCGTTAGTCAGGAGTGCAACTCGGGTATAGTAGGTCAGGACACCTAGCACTGCTGCCTAAGATTGGTGGGTGAAATAGTTGAGGTATACACAAACTGACTCGACAACACTATCATACAAAAGAAAAAAGAATGACTGCATCTTAATAAAAAAAACTCCAAACTAATCAAATGAAATGAGGTAACAAGTGAAGCAGAAAATGACCAGAATTTCTAAGTCTCCACCCATACTAGTACATAAACCAATGAAGTAGTACTAGTTATAGAACAACTCTGAAGTTTAGAAGTTTGCTGATGAAATGACCTGAATACCCTTTCTCTGTCTCCCAAATCAAAGTTTCCATCATCAAAGTTGAGAGCATAACTTGAAGGATCATACTGGAATTTCACTTGTCTTTTGTTCTTCATTGCTAATTTCTTAATTGCTGCTCTCATTCTCCCAAATAAACACTTGCATTGCTTCTTGCTATAGTTGTTTACACATAAAAAGCTTCTTACAAATCCACCCATGATAAAATCAAGAAAACACCTTCAATAACCTTAACCTCTATAGCCAAAATTAACTTGCAAGATTTGATCTTTTTGTGTTTTTGAACAAATTGTCACATATGCATATTAGCAATATCTATCAAGAACAGAGAAAAAAGGTCAAAAGGGTGTCTGAAAATGGCAATCTTGGACTTGTTAAGGGACTTAGGAAAGCAAATCCCTCTAATAACTTAACCTCTATAGCTGAAGTTAAGTTCCAAGATTTGATCTTTTTGTGCTTTTGGTCAAGTTGTCACACTTGTATCTAGCAAAATCTATCAAGAACAAAGAAAAAGGCCAAAAGGGTGTTTGAAAATGGCAATCTTGGACATGAGAAAGGACTAAAGAAGCAAAATTAACTAGCAAGATTTGATCTTTTTTGTGTTCTCATTTGTATATAGCAAAAATCTATCAAGAACAAAGAAAAGGCCCAAAAGGGTGTTTGAAAATGGCAATCTTGGACATGAAAAGGGACTAAAGAAGCAAAATTAACTAGCAAGATTTGGTCTTTTTTTGTGTTTTATTCAAGTTTTCTCATTTGTGTATAGCAAATATCTATCAAGAACAAAGAAAAAAGGCCAAAAGGGTGTTTGAAAATGGCAATCTTGGACATGAGAAGGGACTGGGGAGAGAAACTTAGGAGAGTAAAATTTGGTTTGCAAGTTTTGATCTTTTTTTTTTGTGTTTAGTTCAAGTGCTCATACTTGCATGTAGCAAAAATATGTATCAAGATCAAATAAAAGGGCCAAAAAGGGTGTTTGAAAATGGTAGTCTTGGAAATAAAAAGGAAATGAGGGTAAGAAAATTTTGGCTTATGTGTGATGAATGGTATGTGAAGGACCTTTATATATCATAAAAAGAACCTTAAGAAAAAATGTGGTCTTTTTTCCTTTTTTTCTTTCTGTGGGGTTTGGTTTAATTCAATGGAAAGCAAAGGGAAACAGGAAATAAACATGAAAATGTTATGTTTTTGGGTCTTTTAAAGAAGCTGTGCCCTTACCACCTGCAGTATCTTCATAGTGTAACACTTTTTATTGCATTGGGAGACTCAAATTCCATGATCCATAGAAAGAAAAAGAGGATTCTTTTGTGTGTGGGGGGTGGGGTGGGGTGGGGGGAGGGGTAAAAGGCTGTGGGGAAGAGAGCCCACTACATGGTAGTATCACGAGTTCGGAACCTAAATAAGCCACAAAAACATAAAAGTGACCAAAATAAGCCACTACTTTGGTAAGTAACTAAAATAGGCTTAGTGGAAGAAAAAATTTCACTTTATCTAATATTCTAAACGTTTTCCGTTAGTCTCATAACGTGTATATTTTAATATATAACTGAACTATTTCCTACACTTTATAAAATGAAACTATTTCTTACACTTTATAATGTGTAAGTTTTTCTTACACTTTGTAAAGTGAAACTTTTTCTTACACTTGATAAAGTGGAAGAAAAAATTATGTTTTACAAAAAGGAATATTTTTCACGTTTTTATCTCTTTATGAAGCTTTTGCAGTGTTTGTCATACAATTATATTGATTTGATATATCATAAAAACGAAAAAAATTATTACATTATGTATTTTTATTCTGAAAAATCCTTCAATCTCTATTTAAGGACGTTCAAACATAGTTGATAGCACCTACAACATAAAGTCTTCTATATTTGTTCATTTCAATCTAAAAAAAAATGTCTTCTAAACCAAAAGTTAGAGATTCGATTTATTGGATGGCGAAATTATACATGACGGAAATACCGTTTATTATAATTGTCCTCCCAAACACAATGCTAAATATTTAATTAATGTCCGATATCATAAATTTCTTTCATCAATTTATAAAAGAATGGGTATAAACAATACTGATTATAATTTGATTATAGTCGGAAAATACCCTACTTCATTTTTATCACAAGGACAAGTAAATTTGGAGAGTGGATTATCTATAATGACGAATCGTTGACCGACTTTTTGAGGGTTCCCAATGACTACATAGATCAAATCAAGTTAACAATACTTGAAATCTATTTTAGGAAGGAGCCTAAGACTAGTCAACAACGTTCTCCTTTATCGGTCGATGTCCATCCCCCATTATAAAATCGTAATAGCGTTGATGGATTTCCGATAACTCAATCTACTGATTTTCCTAACATGCTCATGTCCCGACCCCAATATCAACCCGATACACGACCCCACCCTAACCCTACCCCCGACTTCAGACCTGATCCTCAATCCTAACCTTGACCTCGTTTAGAACCTGTTCCTCAACCTGACCTTGAGCAAACCCCAACATGAAACCTGACAATCGACCTTAGCCACGACGTCGACTCACGACTTAATCCTAATCTGAGATCAAGACTCAAACCTGAGCTAGGACCCAACTTTGACTCTGAGTAAGGGTTGGGATCGGAGTCAGGGTTGGTTGAGTTTTGAGTTGGGGTCAGGGTTATGATCAAGGTCGAGAGTCGAATCTCAAGTTAGGGTCCAATGTCAAGTACCAGTTGGTTGGGGTTAGGGTCAAGATCAGAGAGTCGAATCCTGGGTCAAGGATTATGAGTCAAGTCCAGGTCATGGTAGAGGTTGAGAGTGATCGAGTCTAAAGATTGAGGGCGGGAGTTGGGTCTTAGGGTTGGGGTTGGGAGTTGGGTCAAGGTTGAGATAAGGAGTTAGATATTAGGTCATTGTTAGGCTCGGGTCTTAAGTCAGATTCTAAGCTTGGGTATGGAGTTGAGTCCTGATCAATCCCCAGTTCCGAATTGAGGTCGAGAGTCTAGTTAGGTCCCAAGTCTATGTCAATATCAATTTCATGGTCAAGAGTATGGTCCCGAGTAAGGGTCGGGGTTGAGAGTTGAATCTTGGATCAAGGTCGAGATCAGATGGTGAGGTTGAATGAGAGTTTTAAGAAAATATATTTCTTTATTTTATATAGAAAAAAATACTTTTCTTAAATTAAAGCCAATTAAGTCCATTTGAAAAATATTTTCGGAAATATTTGAGCCAACCCAAATATGAAACTAAGGTCCGTGATTTAATTCTTAAAAATTAGCCTGCAATGGAATAAGTGGAGGATAAGATCCTCATTGATCCATCAAATCAAAAGAAGGTCTATTTTTGTTGAAACTCCAATTGTCTCCACCAAAAGGCAATCTTGTATAGGGTATAAAATTGTGGTTTTCTCTTACTATCTTTCCTTATTGTCTTCATACACAAAGTTGCTTTTAACTTTTTCTACATTTTCATCAAAATTCCTTTCCATGTTGTCCCTTTTCATTTTGGCCCATCCTATCTCACGGGCCTATGTGAGTTAGTCCACTATTTTGTCTTTCGTATTGGCATCACTTGTAATCTACATACTTTAGGTGAACTTTTGGTATTGATGAAATTTCATGTGATTGTCTTTGATATTGTGATGGTAACATAGGCGAAATCAGGATTTGAAGCTTATGAATTCTATATTTGTCACTGATATTATAGCTCGTTGTAGTTAATTATTAAGTTTGTAATTAAATATTTGTATATATTTAAAACATTTTCTAATACAAATGCATATTATAGCTTCGCTCTTGGTGATGTACATGTTGAAGAAAAAACCCCTCAAGAGCGCGAGATATGCACAAATAGGATGATTTGAGGTCAATGTTTATATTTTATCCGAGTTTAAGGTTTTTTCACAAAAAAATTAAGTCTTACTGCTATATATTCGAAAGAACTAAAAAATCACGCTTCTTCAATCCTTCACAAGTATCATTTGCCAAGTGGACATGACTTGATTACTATCTTCATTTTACCTATTTGTTAATTCCTTGTTAAATTTATTCACGATTTTGTCCAAAAGACGCCTCAATAATTGAATTCTAAATTCGATGTGAATTTTCTTAAAACAAGCTTCATGGAGAACTCCCTTTTGAATTCAAATGTAGTAATACCAAAAATCTTAAGGTGAAATAAAAGAATCGAGCTAAATCAAATACAAACAAGCAATAGCATATCCAGTGTAATCGTATAGGAAAGATAGAATGTACACAACCTGTAAAAGGTAGATAAATTGTTTTTGATAGACCCTCGATTCAAAGGGACAAAGCAAATAATATCTTGATTTAAAATTCTAGATTCCCTTTGGATGAGTGCTACTTACTTGCAATTGGCAATTGGACTGAGATTGATCAGACTCACCAGCCCACTTTTTAAGAGATAAAAAGGCTTATTACAAATCCAATGGTCAATTTTCAGCCCACTAAGAAAATCTTCTCACAGAAATTGGATTTATCTTCTTGTTATTTTCCTATGTAGCAGTAATATACTTTTCTTGTGATTTGAGATTCTTTTTTAGTAGTACAAGTTTTTGGAGGAACTAGAAAGTTGATATCATAGGGAGTCTTGACGTAACTAGAAAATGATATCATAGGATCAAGAGGTTATAGATTTAAGATGTGAAAAAAATACAGAATTTTGTCAAATTTTTAACTGTAATGACGGTTGAGAATTGTGGAGAGGGATCTATAGTATTGCTTATTCGTTCGCGTGAACTCAATAACTAGTCAGTATACTTTAGTTAAACACTCACACTATAGTTTGTTTCAATTGAACATCTAAATACATGATAATGCGTTCCTATTAGACATATGCCGCTCAAATTTTGAAAAATTTATTCATTTGTTTTCAAGCGCTTATTATGTGGATAAATTAATAAATTCAAAATGTGTCATCTCCTTTAATCAAATACATATATCAGGATCAATAAGACGTAAAACCTAATGCTTGTTTCGATTCATGTGATTGATGTGTATAATTTAAGAATATGACATATTTTATGTGGTCATTTTATTTATATATTGGACACTTGAGAAAACGTGCAATTTTTTTCTAAGAGAGTCTAATAGGAACATTTTAATGATTTACTTTAAGGTCTTGTAAATTATTCCAAAATTAAACATCCAAAAATTAGTTATCTCACCTTTGATATAGGATTAAAAAACAACATTACAATCCTGAGATAACTCACCATGCGATTTATCCCAACCAAATATAAATAAATTCATTTTAAAATTAATTATTCCTTGTCCGTTATACTAAAGGAGTACAGATTAAAAATCAAAACTACATTAAAAAAATATTTAAGAGATAACTTTGAACCTACTCAAACTTAAGGGACCATTTTTTTCTCAAATATTTGGTGAATATATTAATTATACTTTTTCCTTGTCTTTGTTTATGAGTGCATAATATATCAGTTCAGGCAGACAAAAGAAGATCTTTATTGTGTGTACTTTAATTAATTAAGAAAGAATAAAGCAGTTTTTTTTCTTGATAATTGCAAACTATTTTAATATAAATATAATATAAAATAATTGTAAAGTGCTGAATTTATTCTTGGCTCGATGAGAATAATGTAAGTGAGATTCTCACATGTAAATTGTAATAGTTTCAGACAGACTGATAATATTAGCAGATTTTAGAGTATCTCATTTGGATTTGCTCCCTTCACCTTTTATATTTTTTTATTAACCGATCGATATTTATTGGTTTGATTAATTAAATTCGCGCAGCATATGATATATTAAAAAAAAACAATACTTTCTACTAAAGAAGTTTTATTTTTAAGATTTCAATCTGAGATCTTTAATTAAGAGCGAAACAATTTTATTTATTAATAGTGGTGAAGTTATGATTTTCATTAAGTTCTGAAAAAACGCAAAGAAGATTTAATATTTATTATATATACATAAAAAATAATTTTAATTTTGAATATATAGTTTACTTTTCATTGAAGGGTTCGAACCCCTTCTCCCACCTGACTCTACTTTTGTTTATCAGGCAATCATACAAGAAATTTCTTTATTTTTAAGACTCAAACTCAAAATTTTTAATTAAGAATATAAGGATTATATCTATTTAGCAGATTTTAGAGTATCTTATTTGGATTTGCTTCCTTCACCTTTTTAGTAGCTTTATCAGGAGTCATATGGACACTATATATACCCCTAAATATAATATTTTCTCCATTCTGTATTGATTGTTCACATTATCAAAATTAATTATTATTAATTTTTCTCATTTTATCCTGATAAGTAGTTCTTTTTGAAAATATAAATAGGTTTTGTAAAATTTCAAAAACATTTTGTAAGAAGTAAATTAATAAAATTATTCTTCTATTTATGATTTCTTAAGAGAAGAAAATAAATAATTAATATGAAGCTGACATAATACATAATTTGCGCGGCTACATTAATTCTTGCTTATCTAGTTTTTTTGTACTCAAAGTACTCCTATTTTATGGTTTGAATTAAGATTTATTGTACTTAACTATAGTATAAAATGCTATTACTATAATATAGCAGGCTATATACAATATGGTGCATAAAAATTGCAAGCAAGCAAGCAAACTCATGTAATATGTAGTACATGACTAATAGCTTAGGTTTGAGATAGACATGAAAAGATATTTGAGAGAAATTTAAATTTGAAATCTCTAATTAATAATGAATGAATACATATAAAAAAGTAACGTGCAATACATAGAGTATTTCAAGTTTTCGTAGAGTCTAGAAAACGACCTGCACTTTGAAAAAGGACTACATATCAACATGTATGATATAAATAATATATCTGACTATTTTCACAGCTCAAATTTATAATCTATACATGTTTGTTTAAGAGACAACTTTTACTAAAATATGATCTTTATAATATTTTTTATTTTAATTTTGTATGGAGTTAATTTCCTTGCTTTAGAATAGAATATTAGGTGACATTCATTATTGCCATTTGGCTATGATTATGTTGTTTTTCGTATTGTTTTCACTCATTTCATGAATCTTGTGAGATCCAATTGTTGTTTCCTTTTTTGGTTCAAGTCCCTCATTCCTTGGATCTTGCCCAACTAATAGAGGAAAATAATAATAATAATAATAATAATACTATCGTCGTTTTAATTTGTTTGTTTTGTTTTAACTTAACATGAGATTTTAAAAAGTACAAGATTTTTTTTCCATATTATGATCTTAAATTAAATATATGTCAAATATATCAAAATGATCTTTGATTTTGTGGTCTTAAATATTCCATGTTAAAAATTGGCATAGTAAATTTAAAAAAGTAAAACAGATTAAGAAGAAAAATATTACAAACAAATTTAAATGGAGAGAGTATTCATAGTATAAATTAAACCCAATAAAATTAATATTTTCTATCTGATGTCTCTAAGATCTAACCAGAACATAAATAATATATAGGTCAAATTTTGTCACCAATAAAAAGTGTGATGAATTGATAAATATTTTTTTTCCTTAATCATAAGTGTTGGTTCAAACCTTTCTATATACAAAATCACGACTTTTATTAGTAAAATCCGAATTCAGTCAAATATCGAACATCAAGGGAAAAAAAAAGGTTTACAACAATTTTGCTTTGCAGCTTCTTCTATTATACTTCGACTAACATATACTCTCTTTTTTTCGACTAACATATACTTACTACATGAATAAAATTAATATATTAAATTCAAAAATAGTCAAAAAACAATTATATTTAATCATTAAAAGAAGAGACTTTTGCTCTTTCATCTTAGCCTCCACCACGTGAAACCTTCAATTACTAATTATAGCTCATGAAGAGTCTCACACGAGCCATTAGGTCTACAATAAATATATTTAATATAATTTTTACATACATCAACTTTATTTCTGTTTTGAAAGATAAAAAAATTATTCTCGATAGATTTCTTATTCAAGGAAAAAATAATTTAAAATATTTTTTAAAATCATAAAATACTATTTAGAACATAACAAAAAAAGTCCGAAAAGAGAGTAATTGATTAAAGAGTGGATTTTAAAATTGACATGAATCATGAATGAGTAGCAATCACTTCCATCTTTTATTTTAGGTGACGCTTTTAACATCAAAATAATTGATACTATTTTCTTGTATTTAGAATTATATTAGATAACTTAAAGATCTTATAAATTATATTCTTCATACATGATTAAAAAAAATTCTTTATATATACACTAGATATTGAATATCTTTTGGCTAGTATATGTATCTAATTTTTTTACATTTTAAACCTTCTTAGTGAAAAATTCTGATGAGTCCGCTATTGACGTGCATAATAAGTGTATTCAGACATACAGTGGCAGATCCAGGATTTAAAGTCCGTGGGTGCCAAATAAAAGAAAAGTCAAAGGAATAATAATGTAATTAATTTAATTTAAGTCAATAATAATTATAAAAATAAAATATAATAATGTGCCAGTTGTTTTTCCTTAAAAATAAATGTTTTGAGCCTCTCTTTTTTTCCTTAAAAAACGTCTGCCAGCAAATTTCTCAAAAAAAATAGGTACAAATGGGATTCGAACCCGCAACATCATTCTTCTAAAGTTGCCCTCCTACAGTGGCACCACAAGCCAATTTTGTTCTCTAGGTGGCACGCTTTATATTTATATAAATATTATATATATATATATATACCTATGTATATATAGAGTTTCTGTCGAAGTTCGAAGGTGGCGTGGCACCCCCACGCCCCTTCATAGATCCGCCCCTGCAGACATATATAATACTCATCTTTATAGTAGAAAATACACTATATTCATGCTTAGCAACAAAACTAGAATTTCAACTAAGAGTTATATTATCTCTTGACTTTCTAAACCGACAGGGACGGCTCAATGTAATTGGGGGCCTAAAGCGAAATTTCAATTGATGCCTAACAAATTTCATACATATTTATTTTAAAATTTACTTTTCTAACTATTTAGATGCAAATTATTACTTAATTTTTTTTATAGATGATTTTTTCGAGTACTTTTTATTTATTTATAATTATTAGTTTTAGGTAAGATTTTATCAATTCAACATTGAAAAATATTATTTTATTGAAGCAATCATTATATGAATTGTTAACACAATTCTATAAGTAATAAGTTAATAAACTTTAAGCAAAAATAAATAATGTGAATGTTAGCAAAGAAATGTAATAAAAAATCTATACTATATACTTTTTATTATAAATAATTATTTTTTTTAATAAAAAATAACACATAATTTATTCTTGGTAAAAATTTGAGGCCTTCTAAAATTGGGGGTCTAAGGCATATGCCTTAATTTTTTTAAGGTAGAGCCGCCCCTGTAAACCGAACAAGTATTATTGAACAACTACTTTTAATATAATGAACAAATAAAAATGAACGGAGCAAATATTATAAGAAACGTATCTCTTAATAAGGACGAAACGTAAATAGGTGTATTTACGCGTATATAATTTTACACGCAACACACGCGATCTCACGTGCGTAATTGGCTGTTCATTTTGCATGCGCGTTTGTGTTTTAAATTTTTGACTAAATTGAGTCGTTGAATGGACTCGTGGACCAAGATGATCTAACGGTGGATATTGCACGACAAAAAGTACTGTACGTAATCGTAGCCGTCGACATGTTGAGATTTGTGTGTCCCTTAAACCTGGGAAATCCGACAATAAGATGACATGTCGGGTAGTAGGGTAAGAGATGACATATATATTACTACGTCGACTTTTAATTATTATAGTTTTTTTGTTTAGTGTCCAACGATAATAATTTTAATTAATATTTTACGATATATTTTTTCATCATATTGATATGCAAAATATTGGAGTTTATAGTTTTTGAATATCTAAATATTTTGTTTAAAATATCAAATTAATGTAATCTAATTTAATTTTAAAAATTAATCAAATTGACTTTCGAAAAGGACAACATGACAATTAAAAGTAGATAGAGGGAGTATTAGGAAATTATCAATTATCCATACCTAAATTATACGTCACAGTTTCTTTGTTTCATATTTATTAGTTGATTATTTTAATAAAAATAGTTGTTTCATACTAATTGTCAATTTTACTAAATCAAGAAAGGATTAATTTAATTAATTTTTTATATTTTTCTTTTAATTAATTCTTTTTTAAAGTATTCACATTTGTTTGTAAAATTTCAAGAAGTTTCTAGGGGCGAATTAATAAAATTATCTGCTTATTTATGATTTTTTAATATGCGTGTAAAAAAAGAAAATGATCAACTAATATGAAACATAAGGAATATTATTTACCTTGTTTATAGTAATTATTTAATAATTAATTAAGGTGTAAGAGGTTGCATATAGTAGGCGTGAGAAGAGAGATAAAGGTGAACCAGAATAATATTGGGGAGAGTCGATAAAATAAGACATGACGTAAATTGAGAATACAATCTTAGATAGCTTAAGAGTATGAAGATTACAAATTAGTGTAGAAGGTTAGTAGGGCATTAAGCGTTGTCTCGCTTTTCAATATAATTAGGTTTGGTGAGAGTGTGGAGCACAATGTTTGTCGCAATATTAGCCTTATTCACATAATTTCTTACTTTTGATATATGTTCATCTATTGTGTTTCAGATCACATTATTTTATTGTTATTCTTTTTCAAAACTACGTATATTAATTTGATATACTTGAGTGAAGGATCTTTCGAAAATAAGCTCTCATTAGGTAAAGATATAATTTACATACATTCAAACCAAAATTGATTGGACTCCATCATCTCTTTTAAGTCTCAATCCCTTTATGAATAATTTATTAAATACTTTTTGTGAATTGAAAAAATAGTTCAAATGTCGTTATAGTAATGCAACCAACCAAACGACAAGCATACTATTTAATTTAAAATGGATGTATTATTTATTAATTTGAGTAATATGTTAAGCCAGACAAAACCAACTCATGCCACGTGGATAATGATGAACTGGAGGACATTTATTGACACGTGTCATGAAGTGGCTTGTGGGACCAGTGAGAGGCATTTTGGTTTTTGATTATTTTTTTTGTAAATCCACAGTTTGCTACTGCCTATTTTTGTTCCACGGTTACTTCATTCGTTTCAAATTATCTTTGTGATTTTTAAATATAATTATTTCAAATTATTTATCATTTCAAAAGTTTAAGATAGAATTAAGGGAAAAGGGTCTGAAAAATACTTCAACTTTGGTCGAAATTGTTGTGTTACGATACCAAACTTTGAAAAGGACTTTTTACTCCCCTGTACTATTTAATAGTGTATTTTAAATGTATATATGTGCCTACGTGGACATCATAAATATTGCATCATTTTAAATAGTAATGTGTCCACGTGGACACATATATACCTTTAAAATACACTATTAAATAGTGCAGGGGTAAAAGGTCCTCTATAAAGTTTGGTATCGTAACAACAATTTTGGCCAAAATTAGAGTATTTTTCAGCTTTTCCCTAGAATTAAATATTTCTTTTTAGCAGTAACTGTGGTTGAAAAATACAAATACTTTAGTAGAATAAATATTTGATGAATATAATTATATTTAAAACAAAAAATTAAAAAAATCTTGATTAAGTTTTTGAAAAAAAAATACAAAAACATATGATAAATAATTTAATACGGAGGGAGTAATTTTTAAGGAAGAATTTATTGAAAGGTGTATACCAAAGTTTAGCTTTTTGATTGCACAATATATAAGGGACCACTAACATGTCTTTTCTCTAAAATAAATGTATGTATATAGATAATAATAAGAAGGAAAAAAAAACAGCTCACTTATATTTTTCAGAATAAATTAAATATTTATATCAAATTAATAAATATATATTTTATGTATGTATACATACTCCACTATATAGTATAATTTAATAAAAACACTTGGTAAATAGATTTTTACGTTTGTATGAGCCTTTTCTTATAGATAAGGTTAAAAAGTTACAGTATAGTGATATTTATAAAAAAAAAATCTTTATATAATAAGTGTGAGTGTAATTTTCATAGTTTTCTTTTTGTTATCTTCGATCCATCTTGTAGTGATCCGCCATTATACAAGGGGATGAACTAACACTCTTATATTGAAAAATTACATTGTATAAATAGATTTAAGAAGATTAAATTTAATTTGGAGTGTTTTTTTTTAAATGATAACAGATCTAGATTGTCAAAAAGAAGTTTTTAGAATTATATACTTAGTTCATTTGAAAAATTCAAGTCCTTTCAAATTAATTTGCAAAAATAGTGACCAAGAAGAGGAGGCTATTCAAAGTTGAACAAAAGCACAAGTGTTATTGGGCTGGGCCATGTGTGATGAACTTTGATTTGAAAAAAGTGAACTAATGGGCCCTTAGATAAGGTAAGGGCCCATTGGCCCCATGCCAATGTGCCATCACTTGTGTTCCTATCATTTGCAATTTGCAAAGATAAAAAGAAAAAAGTAATTCCAATGTGGCTTGTTCAATGGGTTACTAGAGGTAAAGCTAGCTAAAAGCATAGAGCGTGCGTGGTACGCTTTTGCCCTTCATTCATCCACGAAGTTGAGGTGACATGAAAATCGTAATACCTTGATGTTATAGGTTAGCGTCAAAGTAATCACTATTTATTTTTTTTGGCATAATTTATAAATGACCCCTTTAACTTGATTTAAGCTGGCATCTACGTCCTTCAATTTTGGTATGCAAAAGTAATTCCAATGTGGCTTCTTCAATGGGTTACTAGAGGTAAAGCTGGCGAAAAATATAGAGCTTGCGTATACACTCTTGTCCTTCATTCATACACGAAGTTGAGGTGGCATGAAAATCGTAATACCTCGACGTTGTAGGATAACGTCAAAGTAATCACTATTTTTTTGGGCATATTTATAAACGAGCCCTTCTTCAATTTAGGTATACACAAGTAGATACTTGACGTAGAACGCGTATATTTACTTATTCAACTTTATCAAGAACAAATATAGGGATAAGACACAAGTACCCCTAGACTATGACGAAATTTTAGAGACACATTTTAACTAAACTAAGGTCCTATTACCTCGTCTGAACTCCTTTTTTTGTAATTTTGTACACCTTGTGACTTACGTGACACACTCTGTGACTCCACGTAGTTGAGGCACGGAAAGATGTTTGAATGGCATGTAAGCCAAAAATATATACAAAATTACAAAAAAAAAAAAAAGATTTAGAGGCTGATAGAACCTTAACTTAGCTAAAGTATATCTCTAGAATTTCGATCATATATATATATATATAAAAGAGCTAAGGAAAAGAACAATCTTGAGACTTGGCTGCTGCAGTGCACCAGAGTCTTCACAGGGTTAAGCTAATTTCAGCTCAAATTTCTCTGCTTTCAAATCCCAAAGTTCTCTTTTTCTTTTTCAAGAAAATTCATGTCACCTCTGTATATAAAGTGAAAAAAAACCCAACCCCTCATGTTTTTTTTCCCCTTTTTTTCTTTCTCCTTCATGTCTTGACTAGTGTCTAGTACTTTGTTCCTTTTATATAATGGTGTCAAAATCTTGAAAAGCTCATAAAACTAGTGTTTCCAATGTCTTGAGTTTCTTGAAAAAAAGAAAAGAGTTAAAAAGACATGATCTTGGTTGTGTTTTTCTTTTTTGGTTGACATTTTAAGTTCTTGGTTAAATGGTGTCAAAATCTTGAAAAGATTATAAAACTACCATCAAGTGTCTTCCCAAGTTCTTGGAAAAAAAGAGGATATAATTTTTGTTGTTTTTTTTTTACTCTTTTAGAGCTTCATTTTTTGGATTTTGAAAAGCTCATAAACCTACCACAATTTCCTCTCAATTTATTGTTTTCTTGAAAAACGGAGTTAAAAAGACTTGATCTTGGTTGTTTTTTTGAACATTTTTAGTTTTTGGTTAGGTAATTATAATACCATAACTATCTTCCCAATTCCTTGAAAAAAGAAGAGTTAAAAAGACTTGTTCTTGGTTTGTTATTTGACAATTTTAGTTCTTGGCTTGGTACTTATAATACCATAACTATCTTCCCAATTTCTTGGTTTCTTGAAAGAAAAAAAAGACATGATTTTGGTTTGTTTTTGACATTTTAAGTTCTTGGTTATAAATGGTGTCAAAATCTTGAAAAGCTCATAAAATTACCATCAACTGTCTTCCTATTTTGTTTGAGTTGAAGCTTCGTGTAGTAGAAGGGTCCAGTTGACAATCCGAGCCAAGTACAAGGGTCTCCCACGTCATTCCACCAAAAAAGACATGATCTTGGTTGCTATTTAACATTTTTAGTTCTTAGTTTGGCAATTGTAATAACTTTACTGTCTTCCCAAATCCTTGAAAAAAAAAAGTGAAAAAAGACATGATTTTGATTGGTTTTTGACCTTTTTTGGTGTTCTTGATTTTGGTATAACAAAAGAATGGGAGAAGTGGAGGGGTGGGGTTGGCCACCATCACCAAGTGGATCACCAATGTACATAACAAAAGATGATCATTGGACACATTTTGACAATTCTGTTAATGCTGTTTCTTTTGGTTTTGTTGCCACTGCCATTCTTATTTCTATGTTCCTTGTCATGGCTATTTTTGAGAGGTTTATCAGGCCCAATTCACCAGCTTTGTCGATGTCCCATGGCCGGAGTCTTGGTGACATTGAGTCTCAGATGAGCTTCAATGGAAAACTTGGTCATCAAACACCTAAAGTAAGTGTCTTTAGCTTGAATTTTTGGTCTAAAAAGTTGTTTTATGAGGGTAATTGGTAAATAATATATATGTTGTATCTGTGTCCTTGTAATTGTTAATCAACAAGTAAATGATCACAATTAACTCAAAGGCGGAGTTAGGATGGATTTCGAGTTTATGAGTTCTGGATTCTAGAAAATGAAGAATATTGGTTTCTTGATAAATTGTTTATACATTGAATCGATTTTTAAATACAAATGCAGAAAGGTAGGAATAGAAATTTAGTAGTATTACTCTTGTTGTTTCTTGTCTTTCGATTTTTGTTACTATGTGTTGTTTCTTGTACCTCGGTTATCGTAGCATATTTTGTTGTAGTTGATGCTCCTTTTTTTCATATTGCTTTTTCCGAACTGTGTCATGATCTTTTTCCGAACTGCTTTGACTTGCTTTTCCTTGAGCTGGGGGTCTATTAGAAACAACCTCTCTACCTCCCAAGGTAAGAGTAAGATTTGTGTACACTCAACCAAACCTAGACCCCATTTGTGGGCTACAAGGTTTTACCGAACCTGTAGACGAAGCTCTAGCTTTGCCCCTGAGTCAGGGCTTTTCTAGTATCTATAACACAGCTAATCTAAACACAGTCAGGACACTGAAGCTAAGTAGTAACAAAGTAGTTCTGCAGCAGTATCTTACATTAAAAAAACTGCAATTTACTAACTTCAAGAAGTTCAACATTGCTGAAACTTTTTGTTTCGTCGAGTGAGCAAGACTATCTTGGTGAATGCAATTGGAACCAGCTGCTATGCACCGCCTAAGCACTCAAGGGATTCGGCTTAAATGTCGAGTTTGCATTCCTTTTCAGCCTAAAAGGAAGGTGAAGTGACTATCATCGGATAGTCACGACTCACGAACACTTAGAGGTATATATGAAGTTAAAGTGAATCTTACTATCTCAAGACGCTTAGCTTCTTAAAGGACTCTTAATAAAGAAAGCTTTTTCTTAAGAAAGCAAGCCTTTCAAGTAGGGATTGAAAGAAGGCAGTTAATCTGATCAGAAGATAGATGAGAAGATAAGGGGTGAAGGACTTTTTAAAATCCGATCAGTGTAAACATGATATTAATTAGTCTTTGTTGCTTAAATGTCGATTTGCACAGACAGTCTCTCTTCCATATCTTCATAGTAAAACAACAATCTAGGAACGTTTATGATAATGAAAAAGGAACAGATAGAGTGGAAGGCTCCAACGACGTTTGTTTCTCTTGGTTTCAATATAGAAATGAGAGCAATTTGAACGGATGCCTTTTTCCATTGTTGAATCAGCCAAGTCAGTTGCCTTTCTTTTATACGGGAATGCTTTACTTAGTATGTCGAGGGTGGATTAATGAATGGCTGCTTTAGCTCTATCGAAAGAGGCCCCTTCTTTAAGCTCTGCAATGGAAGAATGCCGTCACCCGATATGATCGATCTCTTGTTTCATGTTCTGCTTTACACCACACATACAAGTAAACAGATGAGTCTTCTCAAACTGCAGTTTTTCTTAGGTGTATTCTTCACATAGTTCAATTTATCTCTTGCTTCCAAAGTTTTTCCTGACTATCCAGGATGTCTGTTGTGGTTACATGAACCTGGTGGTTGTTTGTGTGAACTATTTGAGTAATCACAAGTGTTGTCTCTGATTGTGTTTCTACCGCCTACATGCTACAGGCTTCGACTACACCCTAGAGCTACCAATAATGACTATTGGATTCTTCCCCGGTCTCCCAATATCATTTCCATAAGATTAGTATTGCGAAAAATGCGGAATCTAACATGGATTTGCAGTCATTCAAGACTAGATAAGATTGAAAATGACCACATTCATCAGAAAGTGCATGTCGCGCATCTTGAGGATACAATGAGAGAAGCTATGGTTTGGTGTTATAAGGATGTGGAGTATTACCTGACTTAGATAGAGGAAAGTTTGTCTCGAAAGACTTCAAATCCTTGGAATCAATACAAACTGGCTATAGATAGGATATGATGGAAGAATAAGATCCTTATTCTGGCATAACTAGCACATTTCTCAGTAATTCATCCCTTTATCCTTCCCTACTCAAGTAGTATGCTTTAATTAGTCTGATTGAAACTCGTGATGTGCCCTTAACTCACACATCATGAGATGCACTCTTAATACTAAACCAATGCCCTTAGAGGAGGGGGAAGCAAAGTGTCATCAGTCATATACCATGTACCAATTCTGAAGATATGGCAGAGGCAGTATATGGTGAACGGGGTTTGATTTGATTTCCTTTGCGTTGTGTATTTGTACTAGTTGTAGAGGGGGGAAAATATGTATATATATATATATATATAACTTGTTAACGGGTTCAGCCTAATGTCTTTCTTGAGCCGAGGGTCTATTGAAAACAACTTTTCTACCACAATAGGTAGGAGTAAGGTCTGCATATACTCTATTCTCTCCAGACTCCACTTGTGGGATCACACTGGATATGTTGTTGTTGATGGGGTCAGACCACCAATACTATTGTCCTACATTTGTGTGCTAAATAAAACAAGATGACCTCTAATTTTTATCTAGCTATGATTTGTTGTTTCGACATCTAATCAACTCGATGTTTTACAATCCAGAAAGATGGTTGCTTCAGTACTACTACTAATTCTGTTACATGATATGATCAAGTCTGGCTTGCTTGGTTTGTACTTCATTAGTTTCTTGAAAGATTTATTAACAATGTGATTGTTGATTAGCTGATGAAGTGACTTGGCTTATGGCTTTAGGTGTCAACGAAGGCTCGAGAAGTTTCAGTGTTGATGCCTGGAGAAGATGTCCCTACTTTTCTAGCCAATCCTGCTCCCATACCCTGTCCTCCTGAACGCGATCCATGGCCTCTCCATCAACATAATTCCTTGCCCGGTCTCTTGAACTTGGACTCAAATGCACAATCCTAGCTAGCTCAATTTGAAGGCAATAAACATCCAAAATACCAAAATGATGGAGTTCACCAATTGGTTTTTTTGTCCCTCCCCTTGGCTCCTTAATTTAATGTACATATAGCATTTAGGTATTGGCCTGTTCAAAACTTTTCTTATCTGTTTAATTGAGCTTGAGAGTCTTTCTGAAACAGTTTTCTACTTTCGTAAAATGAAAAGTTGTATACCTTTTTCAGATCGACAATCGTAAATGCTGTTATAATTGTTTTTCATGTCTATGACTGGATCCCAAAATTCTTGACCATTTCATTGTATTTGATGCAATCATACAACAGTACCAAGGCGAATCGAGGATTATATGAGTTATGAATTTTAGAACATGACATCTTATTGGACTAGGATAAGATTATTTATACATATTAAATATCTTTTAAAAAAAAAAATATAAATATAAAATTTAAATCAAAATTATTGAGTTTTGTCGAAACCGTAATGGTCTGTTCTGTCTTTTGCCAAGTTTTATCATTCTTTAATTAGGCCATTTGAGGGTTGTTGAGATGAATATAGTGGCATAAAAGCTACCTGTCATAGTGTGAACCTGCCCCATGGTGCAACTGACAAGTAACATCTACTCTTATATGTTACATTTTGGATTTCTAAATCTCAATAAGTCTATTTTTTATCGTAATTCTTTATATATATATTTTAAATATTTTAAATTGTCAATTATTGTATTTTATAGTACTTTTTATGTAGTTTACAAATATATAAATTTTATTTCAGAAAAATTGAAGATTTTATGCACAAATTTCTGGTCAAACTTGAACTGTTGACTTTCGAAAAATGAAATGTGTCACATAAATTGAGACAAAAGGAGTATCTTTTTCGTTTTTTTGGGAAGTGCTAAATGACCAGAAAATTAAAAAAACTATAATATTTTTTTTATTTTAAAACAAACTATTCTTTTTTTTCATTTTTTAGTTAAAAGGTATTAAAGTTAAAATGGTAAAAATATTTAAAAAGACAAAAAATCATTCTGGCCAAAAAGATTTTTCCAGTATAAAAATACTTAGCAAATTCTATTAATTCGAGTGAATCAATATCGCTCTATTACGATATGGTATTCAATATTTAATTTTGTGCCTTGATTAATATCGATTCACTCCAACTAAGATTCATTAAAGGAGAAAGTTCCTCGATTCTTTACTCTGAAAATTCAACTTTAAAGTTTTTGATTAAAAAGTAAGAAATAATATTCATCACCGCAACATCGACAATGACAAGTCACAACTATTCAATATTAGTCAAACTTTCCCAATGCACAAACTGTGTATCAAATATATATAAATGCGATCTCATTAAATCTCACATGCATCTCTTGTTAGATATATCTTCCATTTTATTTTATAAGATAATGCTTGATTGTGCGTACACATATTTTTTTTAAAATAATACTCTTCACACACATGAAGTGTATAATTAATATTTATGATAATTTATTAGATTAGGTCATGATGAATAAATTAATAATTTTTTAGTTCGATCATATATATTTTAAAAATATTATTAATTAAATGTACATGAAAATTTGAAATAATTTTAAAATTTTATTTCGAGACACATAAATTTCAAAAAAAGCAACATATGTTCTTGAAAAACAAGGTCATTTACTAGGTCATCACGAATGAAGACACACAATTTTAGCCCAAATAGAATCTGTCACACATATTTCAAAAAATTCATACATGAAAAATCGAGATAATTTAATTTTTTTATTTTATGACTCATAAACTCCAAAAAACAATGCCTATACTTTTGTATGCACACGGTATTTCATAACACTTATGTAACTATAAAACTTTTTAACTTTGTTGTCTTGAATATATCGTAATATCTATACGACTGCTCGTTAACAGAATAGAAATATATGTAATTTGTCTTTCTTAAAACGAAATAATAAGAATAATATAGATTAATTAAATATCCAATCTAACATTATGGTACAATTT
Organism: Solanum piurae; assembly: GCA_029582685.1. Taxonomy (NCBI): domain Eukaryota; kingdom Viridiplantae; phylum Streptophyta; class Magnoliopsida; order Solanales; family Solanaceae; genus Solanum; species Solanum piurae. Next base: position 26,631 of record JAJOOO010019823.1, read on the forward strand.
TTTCTCAAGAATTATTACTTTCCAACTCATTTTTTCTAAATAAAAATAAAACATTCTAAGGTCACAAGTGGATTTTCAATAGATTCATTATTTCCACTTGTCAAAGACCTCTTGTAATTATTATTATTTCCAGCTTCCGCCGGACTCCGGCGCCGGTCACCCAATTCCGATCTCACCCGTCCCGGTGACTTACCGGATTTCCTCGTAGACGGGCATCGACTTATGGTGTTCCTCGTTCCTCCGTTAATTTGATCTCCACATATCACCGGTGACCTAGATCTCCTACCTGAACTCTCACCATTATCTTTTCTCGATAACCCGCCCGTACCCTTTCCTGACCCGACCCAGCTCGGAGAATTATTCCGTGTCTGACCCGACCCGGATAGGTGATCGGACTTTCTAGCTGGAGATGTGTTCCGAACCTGACCCGACCCGGATAAGTTACCCGATCTTCTGACTGGAGATGTATTGTTCCGGTAATTTGCTGGAGACCTCTGCCGGATATCTGTGATCATATCTTTTGAATCCGACCCGACCCGGATAGGTCTACCGAGATCTTTGATCGTCTCTTTCTTATCTGACCCGACCCGGATGCTCCTACTGAGTTCTTTGGTCATCTCTTTCGGGTCTGACCCGACCCGGATTCTCTTGATAGGCTCTCGAACTATCTCCTTTTGATCCGACCCGACCCGGGAGAATTCGTCTTTAGGATTGAAGATTCTTGCGATTTTGAAAACATGAGTATCATGAATGTTATGGGACTGATTTTTTTCGATAGAGAATTTTTTTTCAAGAATATTATTTTTTTCGTCATGAATACTATGGTTTATGGGGTTACTAATAATAATCGGAGTTTCCGATAGAATTTCTTTGACTTCTTCTTCTTGTTCAAGAAATGGAAGGGTTAATGGTGGAGATCTATGAGTAGTTGAGGTTTGTAATTTGGTGTTAGAATTTGATGGTGTTTTTTTAGTTGAACTAAGAACACAACCCATTTTTTTTTGGATGATCGACAAATTAAAGAAGAATAAAGTTTGACGATGCGAGTCTTGCTTGAGCTTATAAAAAAATAATCGGAGAAGTAAGATTAAGAATTTCTAATCTAGGAAAAGAACATCGAAATTTGATAAAATGGATATCAAGATATCGAAAGATACTATTGATATGAAGTTATGTTTTGAAAGTGATGTAACATAGACTAACACATTAGAGTAAGTATTTAGATGTGGAGGAGTTTTTTGGTTGAACTAGAAAAACAAGTAAAATTTGGACAAAAACTCTGAGATTATATATTTTTTCAGGTAGAGTGACTCGATTTGATTAATGCATAACCTCGCGATCTAACTCATATTTGAGTATTGATGAAATAATGAATTGGTGATGGTTGAATCGAAGCTTGAAACTTAAAACTTAAAACTTGAAACTTGAAAGATGAAAAAGAATTGGGAGGGAGTGAATGGAGGGAAATGGAGTAGAATGGCAAGTCAATGAAGTTTATCTATTGTTATATCTATATAATTTAATTATTATTATGTATAGACAGGTGGGATGATATTGATTTGCATTAATTGCATGGGGTTGGCAACAAATAACTAATAAATGAATAAATAATATTAATTTGAAATTAATCTAATTTTATTTCATATTTGACATGTCAAAATATTTTTGAGCTGTTTTTATTTTAGAAAAATAAGTTTTTTTAAGACGATTCAATCAATATAAAATGTCATTTGTAGAACTTATTTTTATACTTCCATCGGATAAGTTATTTTCTTTATTTTTAAAAAGAATTATTTTCTGAACAAAATCTTTTTCAAAAAATTTAATCTATTAAACATGAAAAAAATTGAAAAGTATTATTGAACTCAACCTTAAATGAAGCGTAGGGTTGGGGAATGGGGGTAGGGGTAGACCATAGGAGATGGGGGGGAAATGAAGAAATTAAGTGTCCATTTAGGGAAATTTGTATTTTCTCTTTAAATTAAGAAATGATTAGGGTTTAGTAATGGTAAGCTTTATGATTAGGGAACATATACATGTGAAATTATGAAATTGATTTGTATGTATTGTGGTGGAATAATTAGTATTCATCCATCCTTAATTAAAGGTCTAGAATTCGAATTTTTTAAAATAATTGGAAGTGCCGTCCTAAAAAATAGACTATGTAATTCATAAAGTAAACTTTATTTAGTCCTAATACGAATATCAGACAATGAATAATGAGAATAACAACAACAAGTGATACAACAATATGACAATATTGGTTACTAAACTTTGTTTGGCATAACAACTACAAAAATATCTTAATTTTTTGATAAATTTTTGAAAATGTTAGAAGTAATTTTCTAATAGTTGACTGAAACTATTCCGTTATTATTTAGAGTCTAATTCTTCTACCAATATAGATTTCTTTATTCTTAATTAGAGGTCTCAGGTTTGAGTACCTGAAAATGAAAAAATCTTGTTAAGTACGCCTCTTCATTTTTAATTGGATCTCAATACAAATATCAGACCACGGATGAAAAATAGAAAGGAAAGTCTATTGTTCTTTTGCAGATGAAATACTAGCTTTCATAAATATTGTGTTAATTGTGATTGGTGGCACTAGATCTCTCTCCTTATGATATTGTAAATATAGTGATAGGGGAACTCCATTATTTAAATTAAAACTTTGACTTGGATTAATCTAATGCATATAATTAGATCTGATCTAATCCTTTTAAATCTCTAAATTTATATAACTATAATATTTAATAATTAATATTTTGAAAGTTTTTAAAAAGTAAAAAAAAGAGGTGAAATTTCACATGGCTTAAATCATATTTGTAAATGTGATTTAAAAAAATAAATACATATGAACTGTTTCTATTCCAAATTCATTAATTTTTTTAATTCTTCAATTTCCTTGAGACAATATAAAAATCTTAAACCCGTGTACAAAACAATTTACTAACTCGTTAATTATCTCTATTACTGATCAAAGATGAGTTTTGAGCTCTGAAAATAAATAAATTCTTAAAAGAAAACACTCTCTTTATATAGGCATAGGGGGCGTAATTTAAATTAATCAACCGAATTGAACTTTTAATCGATCTTTAATAAAATGAGCTTCAAATTCTGAATCAGTCTAAATTTATCTTGGGTGTTGCTTGTTGAGTCAATTGGCTATGAATGGTGTGTGACAGAGTATAATAATAACAACTTCACAAATGAATTAATGAGCTTCTGAATTTCCTCAAACACATGACAATTCAATGAAAGGATTGGTCCATGACACAAACCAATTATGATTTCAGTTCATGGCTTTGTCTTTTGTATAATAATGACTTTTTTTTAATTTGAGGTTCGTTATTTATCATGAAACTCGATTAAATTTGAATTTATATATTATATAGTTTATTTTTGAAAGTGGCACTCCCAACATAATTTTTTTCATTTCTGGGAGTTGAAAGTTGTGATCTTTAGTTAAAAGTGGAGAAACTCCAGCTATTTTCATTTCTAGGAGTTCAAAGCCGTGATCTTTAGTTAAAAGTGGAGAGACTCCGACCATTCCACCACAATTCAAATATGACTAGTTATACTTTGTCATATACATGCTATCTTTCATTTATACACTCTCTATTTTATTATGTATAGAGATCTTTAATCTACGACTTTCAATATTACATTTTTAAAACTTGTGATTTTAAATAAGTGATGATATTTCTATGGTAACGAAAACATTATTATTAAGGATAAAAATGAGGAAAGTTTAAAGTTAAGAAGTAGTTATGTACCAAAAAGGTGTTATTTTCAACGATAAAACTTATTTATTTTTTTGAGTTACTCGAGCTTTACAACGTTCATTAGTGCTAAGATGAGATACTCATAAGATAATATAAAAGCGGAGTGATGAGTCTCATTTAATGTTAATCTTTCGTCATTTTAAATTTATAATTAGTTGATTGACGGATTAGAGAGCTTGGGGTGGAGTCAAAAATCAGTGCTTAGCTCCATTTTCGCTCCCACTATTTTCAAACCTTAAGACCATCGCTAACCCATCTCTATTTTACTCTCTATTTTCTATATTTAGAGAGTAAAATAGAGAATGAGCTCTCCAACCCCCCTCCATATTACTCTCTATCCTCCGTTTATAGAGAGGTGGATAGTAGTTATACAAAATTGGAGAACTACTATT
>JAJOOO010019824.1:0-16811 GCA_029582685.1 Solanum piurae
AAAATGCCCTTATTGTTATTTTGGGCAAAAAAATGCTCATTTTTTCAAATAAATATATTATTTATTTTCTTTTTAACAAATTTTTTTTCTAATAATATTTTTTTAATTATCAAATGCTTATCTTACTTCAATTCATAAAAAAAAATAAAAAAAAATCTTATTTTATTATAATTATTTTTTATCGTTTTATAAATATAAATTAATGATGGATATACTATGATCTTATACATATGACACATATTATCTGTCGAAAGGGTACATGAAGTTATTCTATTTTAATTGATAAGATGACATTAAGAAGAAAAAAAAATATTTCCTACGTTTTTATTTGTTAAAGTGATTTTAAAAGAAAGAAAACAAGAACATGGTTCTTTAATAATATTTTAATTAAGAAGAAAATGTGTTTAAAAGAAAAACTAATATACTTATTTGGAAAAGGGCATTTTTGACCCATTTAGTAATTATAGGGGCATTTTTGGACCAAAGTATTGACTCCAAGGGCATTTTTGAACCAAAGTATTGACGGTAAGGGTATTTTTGAGCCAAACTATAGACGGAGGGCATTTTTGTTCCTTTCACATAGTTTAAGGGCATTTTTGACCCTTTTCCCCTATTATTTTTTATTTAATGTCGGATATTTACTTTTGAAGTAAAATGCCCCTGTCAAAAATGACTTCATACCCAATATTGAAATCCCATATTTTGGATTAAAAATGAAGAAGTACTTATCATTTTATCACAACTTTAATGAAGTAATTAGATGATATCTATTTGATAGTATTGGGAGAAATAATCTCCTCCTTTGATTGTACACAAATTTTGTTGGCAAGATAAGAGTCGTTACTACTGTTTTTCTACCTATCTCTTTAAGTTATTCACAACTATAAACGATGAGCCAAGTCACACATTTTCATCTTGTGCGAACTGCGAAGGGGTTTTCTTCTACTTTTGCAACTAATTAAAGTAATTCGAGATTTCTGGGTTTAGTTCTAGTCCCCCATAGAGGTGCTTTAGAAAGGTAGATACAATAATTTTGATAGTTATTGTTACCTTAATTTATTCTATAAAAGCACATATTGTGTGTATACAAAAATAAAATAAAATAAAAAATCACCCCTCTCTAGAAATTTTTGTTTTTTTCTACTCAAATTTACAATTTTAGAATTGGAGGTGGATGGTGTTGACTATCCGAGCAATCCAATTATGCACAATCTAATTAGTGTAGATATTGGAGTCATCAACGAAAACAAATTTTTCACCAAAAGAGTAATCATCTACTATATGGTAAAAATCATATACACCTCCCAGTTTTGCTTTAAAAATCAAACTCCTTCTTAATTATTGTATATAAACATCTCCCTCGTTTATTCTAATTAATTTTTAAAAATATCTATTTTACCTTTACATTATCAATTTTTGTCTGCTATAAATTCAATTTAAGAACATAAATAAATCAATTTTACATATATATACTTATAATTTTTTGATGAAAAAAATGTGAATAATCCCTTCTATCCCTCTAGCTCCACCTGGAGAACTTGTAATATGGAGTAGTTCATTTATCATTTCTCTCACTAATAACATTTGATTTTATTAAAGTTGTACGATTTGACATTAAATGTATATTGACTTTTTCCAATGACCAAATATTTTTGTCCACTCAAACCTTATTTTAAGTCAATTCACAGATGTCAAATCAACTCATTACTATCATAAAATTTATTAGCTTTATTCTTTCCATAATTTTTGTTAAATGTTTTCTTTATATATATATTTTTAAAATATATGTAATTTGTCTACCACAATTATTTATACCAATTTAAAGGAACTGCCGTCAATAAATCCGTATTCTAAGATATGTTATACCCTTTCAAAGATTGGACCACACATAATTTGTATAGTGGTGATGAGTGTGTACTTTTTTGGTTTACATCACATTCAATTTTAAGCCAATTATATATAAAGTTGCTATAGGAAAAAAAAGGAAGAGCAATTGTCTCATTAATAAATGGGGACCTAAGTGAAAAAGGACAGAGATATGTAGACTTCAATATAATTGCGATATTTTGGAAATGAAAATAGGAATAGGACTATGCACTAAATTATATAGGGAAACTCATCAATATGTATAGTTCGATCAAATTTATTAACAAAATTATGTATATTACATTTGAATATACAAAGAATATATTGGCTATTCAGTACTCTGTAAACAAGATCAGTCAAAGATATTGGATTGTAATTATCTCAATTATATATCATCAATAATCCATCCCTATAGTCTTGGTGAAGTATGATCTATTTTTCTTTTTATGCATGTAATAAAAATTAAGAAAATTAATAGAGTACTGTTATTTGGTTCTACCAAAAGCATATGGTAGGTAGCTCGTTTTTGTCCTAATATAATGGTGTCATCTACTTTTACCTAATAACATAACATACGTAGCATTTTTCACAATATCTCAAAACACAGATACCCATAGGTTGTTTTAATTATGGAGCACTAGTTATTAAAGAACTTTTTTTTTTCTTTTATAGCTAAGAGTTTGTTAAGTTTGGCATAATTAAACTCTTGTCCTCTATTACTTTACTTATCCATTCACATTAGTAATCTATAATAAAATTTTAGGAGAATGTTATATTCACTCCATTTTAATTTACTATTAATTGGCTTTATGACTTTCATTGAGTTTTTTTAGCAAAACCATCCAAAAAATTATTTTCCTCAGCTTTCACTATGTATAATCCACATAATATATATCTCATTCAATATAAAAAAAACTTTGAACTTTAAACTTTTCAAAGTAAACAAAAGCATCTCTCAAATAACTTTTTCATTCACTTCTACCAAAGCAAAGTGATGTGTCCATTCATAGGCCCAAGGTCATGGTATTATAACTACGCCCAAAATCTATTTCATATCGGAGTATTATTAGAGTGAGATTCATCTCAATTTTTAGTTCACTCAATGTTAAGTCTCATGTTATATTATTTACGATCTAGATGTCAGTCTAGCGAGATGTGTGATGGGTATTTGAAGTCCCACAATGATTATATGAAATCTTGGACAATATGATATTTGCATTAATTGGTTTTTCCAACTAAACTGAGCATTTTTCCTATTGGATAATAAATTGGCTTTACCTCACTTATGGGTACAACTCTTTAACTATCTTAAGTTTTAACTTTAGGATCAAACATTATTGAATACTTTTGTTGTAGCAAATACAGTAATCATTTTCTTTCATCAACTTTTTTGTTGGTTTAATTTGTTTCTCACTCGATGTCTAGTATTTACTTTGGGGTTTGATTAGTTTGAATTCACGCTAAAAAATTTCACTTTGAGAGGTAATATATGCATTTCCTACATCCTATCAAAGATAATTTCATATTTAAGACTCTATCCGAGACTTCTGATTAAAAATGAAATATTTTCTTTCATCATTAAAGAGCACATTAGAGTACTTGTTGAATGGTACTAATTAATATCAGATCATATCATCCTTGAAATGTAGAAGAAGGCCTTGCACAAGTGACATGGCATACCTCTGGAATTACTTAACGCATCATTTTTATTAAAATGGTGGAATAAGTTATAAATATACGTGTTATCGTGACGTTTTGTAGATTGATTTCAACTTTGAATTTTGACTCAAACCAGTCTTCCTAAAAAATAATTATATAGCTTCACCCAGATGTTTTCAATGAATTCCTGGCAGTCTGGCACATCCAAGAAATTTTACGCGTGATATACATGATATATACACGTGATATATTATCGCTGTAATTTTTTCCAGGTCGATTTTAACTCTATATATCACCTCCAATCACATCCAATCTTCTACAAAATTTATAATTTACTGAGGGGTGGTTAAAGAAGAAATGTTGGCATTAGTTAAATAGTTTTTACAAATGAATACAATTTTAGAAGTCTGAAAGGCGGCGCCTAAACTAGTTGGATTTGCTTGAGCCCAAATAGGACAGGCCGTGAAGTTTTTTGAGTAAATTTTATGTATAGCAAATATAAAATTCATAATTGTATGCTATGACTATAGTTTATATAATTGCACTCTATAGCAAATTTTTAGTCTGCTATGAAGTTGTCTTTCTGTATATGTCGATATTCCATCAATTTAATATACATTTTGATTTTTTTAAAAGTTAAATAAAAATTAGGCGGTAATTTCGGTTAGAAAAAAAAGGAAAAAAATCGCTGAACTCACGCACATTATGTTTCATTTGAATTTCCTTCCTTCTACGTCTTCTTCAACAGTAAGAACTCCATTGTTCAGAAAATCGATCAAGCTGTTGACGGTACGATACAAACAATCGAGATCATATTGATTTCAGAGATAACAACAGGAGGTAATTTCATGATGAAAAAATACTTTGATTTTGCTTTTTTCTGGTCGAAATTGGTGTTCAGCTTGTATTCAAAATCAGATTTCCTTTTAAACTTTCATCAAATTCAATTCAATTTAGATCCAGAGGTGTATATTTTATTCGTAATAGAGTTTAACACTTATGATTTGTATAGTTAATTTGAATTCTAAGAAAATTTGTGATTTGCAAATTTTCTGGATGAAATTGTTGATTATTTTGAATTTTTGATTGGAGATTCACTTTTTTCACAGTAATATTTTTGTTCGAATTCGTATATATGATGTCGAAAATATGAATGAAAATGAAATTGTATTATGATTTGTTTAGAGTTTATACGTATAGGTGTTTTGTTATGATTCAATAAGATATGTATAATTCGTATAGAAAATTGTTGACTATTTGTTTCGAAATTGTATCTTTATACAAATGCAAAAACTTATACTGTAAAAGTAACAATACCACTGAACTATGTGAAATTGTATATTTGTATAAAGCTTTGTATATTTGTATAAAGCTTTAATTTGTGTATATAATCGTTTATATAAGTGTATATTCAGAATATCGCTGGATATTGCTCGGATTTGTATAAACCAATGACAGTTTTGAAGATTTATGAGTTACCGATTTATCCGTTGCCTGATATAGCAGAATGGGTGATGCCTGAATACATAATGTATGATGAAGTTCGGCCTTCAAAATTCAAAAGACCTCCAGAAAGGCCAAAAATGAAACCTCGTTCAAAAACAACACGTGAATTGCTTGGTCTCAAAGGGAAGCATACATGTAGCACATGTGGAGTTGCAGGTCACAATAGGCGTTCATGTCAAAACAGGTCTCAAGAAGTTTAATGAGATCTTTTGATTATATTGGAGTGTAATATTGGATTTTATAGATACTTGAATGTTATTCTCAACTGATTTTGTGTTTAAAACTATAAGAGTTGGAATGGTGACAATGGAATAAATTTGTTATGTCCTATTAACAATGAGCATTTTTATTCTTTTTTTTTGTATTCATGCTCTTGTATATAGTATGAGTTATCGTTGTCATATATATTATCCATCGTACACAGAAATTGTATATGTATAAGTTATATTGAACATATTATTATCTTTGTATTTATGCTAGTACAAATAATTCTATGTGTATTTGTTCTATTGAAATATTTTCCTTTTTTTGAATAGAAAATATATATGTACACTCTATATTTATATTGTATGAACGATTCTATAAGCTGGTTAATGTATAAATATAGGTTATTATTTAAGTGGTTTGTATATTTATACTTTATCAATGATTCTATAAGCCTAATAATGTATATGTATATTGTAACACCCCAGAAATTTTTTGAGCTAAGACTTGAACCATCCTTCGTTGTGAGTAAGATTTTATCGAGAAATTAAAATTTCTTAAGAGTTAAGTTCACTAGATGTAGCACCTTGAGTTCCAAAAAGAATTAAATTGTAAATAACAAAATCTGAAATTTTGCAAGTTATGCTTAAGTATGAGTTTTTGGTCGACTTCAAACGACCATAACTCCTAGCTCAGTATGATTTAGGTGTGCTACCAGATACCGTAGCGAAGATCTTTGAATTATATTTCCAGCGCCGCCGAGTTTGCTAATTTTTGAGGTCGGATGAGTGAGATATGACCTTTTGAAGTTAGGTTGTCCAGTTAAGGAAAGTTAGCTGGAAATAGTAAGGGGTATTTTGGTCTTTTCCTTACCCAATCAGCTTTGATTAATTTTTAGTAATATTTTAGGGGTTAGGTTCAGTTTTATAATCCTAAAATTAGCCTAGGGTTTTAGTTGAGAGTTCAAGAAGAGAAGAAGAGAAAAGAGGAGAAAAGAGGAGAAAAAATGAGAGATTCTTGCGTGTTGTAGTGGATTTTCGCCATGGGTTTGATCCCTAAGAGGTATGTAAGCTTCCATAGTATTGGGTTAGTTCACCCACACGCCAAACATGTTATTTTCAGCGCAAATCTCATTCTTGTAGTTGAAAGATTAGAGTTCTTGATAGGTGTTCTTGAAGTTCTTTCTAAATCTTGTTGTATTGGATTTTGGATGATTTCTTGAGATCAAAGTGAGTGTTATTAGGGATGTATTGAGTATATTAGAGTGTACTTATGTTAAGTAATTGATTCTAAGTGATTGGGGAAGAAACCATTCGATTCTAGGCGAAATAGGGTGAGAAAACGAGCAAAGAATTTCGTAGGATTTTCTGGGTTGGGGCCTAGCGCGATGCACCAGCCAGAGCGCCCAAAATCCTCCTCTGAAGTTTAGGGGCTGGCGCCCCGCGCCACCCATAGCGCCAAGGTCGCCTGCCCCATCCAGTTTGTCGTCGGTTTCCCCGTTTGAGTTCGTTTAAAGTGCACCTTTACTCCTTTTCGATTCTAACTACTCTAAGCTACTTCTAAACACCTAAAATCATTCCTAACATGATCATAACCTTGAATTCATAAATCAAATTCAAGGTAGAGTTGAGAGTCAAGTTTGAGAGTTCTTTCAAACCTTTTGATAAGGTCCTTTAGAGTCTTTTTTAGGAGTCTTCTATAATTATTAGTAACTTGTTTCAAGACTCGAGTAAGTGAGCATGAGAGTGAGGAGAATGTATTCATGATTTTATTTTGTCATCATGAGATCTTTCATGTCATGAATCATAACTCTTGAATTCATAATTCACATTCAAGAGAGAGTTAAAAGTGGAGTTCAAGAAAACCTTTGAGTTTAATTGTGAATCCTTTGAGATCAACTATCGATTTGAACTAAGTTTTGAGGTAGTAAGTAGAGAATGAGAAGAGTCGTATACCTGAGTTCCTTATTGATATTTTAACCCTTGAGTCAAGTCGGTCATGCCCATAACTTCCACATGAACTCCATCAGTTTAGTATCTTTGAGAGGAGTGATATCTCCATGTCCTAAGTCTTAAGTATTGAGTTTCTAACCCATTTGAGATTTCATTCCTAATCATGGGACTATTACATGATACCCATGAAGTCCATGAGTTGAGTTGTTCATGCCCATAACTCCGCATGAACATTATAAGTCGAACAATCTTGGATGAGAAGTATCTTTGAGTCCTTGAGTTGAGTAGTTCATTCTCATAAATTCCGCATGAACCCTTTGAGTTGAGCATTCTTGAAGTGAGTAGTATTATTGAAGTTCTTGAGTTCCAAGTAGTGAGTTCTATCTATGGTTATTGAAAACCTTGCATTGAGTCGTTCACGTCCATAATTTGGCATGAACCATATTTTAAGAAGTCTTTTACAAACGTTTTAACTTTGTTTTAAGACTTAAGTTCTGAGTTAAGCAAAGAACAAAGAGTTGAGTTCATTCTTCAAAAGTTTATGGGGACTATGTATTCCCAAAAGAGTTTAAAATGTTTTCACATTTAAATAAGAATGAAAAACTGAGATTTTCAAAAGAGCCTTTGAGCTAGTTTTTCAGTAAAGAGCATTTGGGCTAATTTTCAGTTAAAGAGTAAATGCTTTCACGATAAAGCAAGAGAGGAAACTGAGATTTCTAATATAGCCTTTGAGCACTAATCTCAAATCACAGAAGAAGTATGTTTTAAAGACATAAGAGCTAGTATATTTTGGGAGTAGTATTGAGCACCGAATTGATGGAGCGTTCAAAGAACCCACAACCCTCATAGAACCATGTAGCCATCATGGGTAGAAAATGATCATACTTTTTAGATGAATCCTTTTCAAGATAGACTAGTGGATCCATTAGGCAGTTCATGTTCTATACCTTTGGCCGGGTATAGAATGCTCTGGCAGCGTGAGGTTGATCGTTGTATCATCACTATAGCTCTTATGTGATGGTTGTCGGTTAGAGAAACTCCCACAGAAGTTATTGTATTCTTGTACAATTATTTGTATTTTTAAATACATTCCAGAGTTATGTTGTATCCTTGCATACACACAGAGTTGACAGCATATTTTTAAACAGGTTGTTTCTTTATATTGAACTTGTTTTAAACTGCTTTATATTGAAATGAGTTCAGTCATATTGAGTTGAGTATCCAGAGTCGAGTATCATATCTTTGAGTTGAGTATCTAATCTCTGAGTTGAGTATCTTATCCTTGAGTACTTCTGAGTTGAGTAAGTTGAGTAAGTTAAGTAGTTTTGAGTATCCTTGAGTAAGTTGAGTAAGTTAAGTAGTTTTGAGTATCCTTGAGTATTTCTTGAGTTGAGTAAGTTTGAGAAGAGGTAAGTATGTTTCATTTTATCAAATTTCAAGCTTATGTTATGCTTTAGAATTCCCCTTACATGCTCGTACATTTCACGTACCGAGCCATTTGGTCTGCATCTTCTCATGATGCAGACACATGTATTCAAAATCATCAACAGGAGCTTCGTTGATATATCCGAGAGTTTGAGTTAGCTATGGTGAGCCTCCTTGCTTCCGGAGGATTTCATTTACCTTTCAGTTATATCAGTTGTTAGGATGTCGTGGGTATTGTCTCGACTTCCATCTTTATCAGTTAGAGGCTTCATAGATAGTCAGTATAGTGAGAAGTCTGTATCATTTATTTTATTAAATATTTTAAAGGCTTAAGTTGCCTATTTTATGGCTAGTTGAATATTATTTTTATATTCAGAGTTTTTTTTTCATTTCAGTTAAAGTTTTGTATTTCAGTTTTGAACTTTTATTTCAGTTTTTAAGCCTTGTATGCTTGAATCAGTTTTCCGCTTGTAGTCAGCCAGGATGAGGGTTCGCTTGGGGACCAGCAATAGTCTTCGAGTGTCGGCCACGTCCAGGGTGTAGGCTCAGGTCGTGACATATATACTCAACATAAAACATACTCCTAGATTTATACAGTTAATGTATAAATATACATTGTATAAGGTGGTTTGAATATTTATACTTTATAAACGACTGTATAAGCCTAACAATGTATATATATATATATACACACACACACTCAACATAAAACATACTCCTAGATTTATACAGTTAATGTATAAATATACATTGTATAAGTTTGTTTGTATAATTATTAAAGTGTTAAGCTGCATATATAATGAAATTAACAAACACAAATAAGTAAAAGACTTCAATGATCAAACGAGTATATCACAACCAAAAAATTTGGAAGTTCAAAACATTCAAGGTTATTATGCATGTCATTTGCATATACAAAAGAAAACAAAAATTTAGTACTACTGTTCTAATTATTTGTGATCCTTTCACTGCTATCGCAATCTCTATGAATCCTGATTGGCCTTTCTGGTGCCTCGCTGTCACTAGTGGCATTGGCTTGGATTTTTTGAATTCCATAATTCCATAATAGTGTAGTATATTGAATACGTGCGAACTCTAAATCGAAGGAATTTGAAACCCCATTTCCATTACTGATATGGCTTGCATAAGCAACAACATATAGTCCACAGTCACTGAAAATAAAATACATCAAATTTTATGATCAGTATAAAATTAACAATAACAATAGAAATAAAAATAACCATAATAAAACTTACAGGCTTCCTTCAGTTTGTTGTGGTATATCCTTGACATAAATCATTTCAAACGAGTCAAATTCAGAGTGGGACTTGAATTTTGGATTTGAAGATATGTCAATGTCTTTTTTTCCGTAAAAACCAGACTTAGATAGATACATGGAAATAAGTTGTGCATATTTTTTTATCTCATTTTCAATTTTTGAATCGTGTAGTGCACCCCACTAAGAGAATCATAGATATGTATACATCTATCATTAAGGGACACAACAATCAAAATTCAGTGAAAAATCTCCTTGACGTTAACAGGAATGAGAATGTTATCAACTGTGTGCCAAGGTGGAGCAACATGCATTCTGTATCCATTAATGTACTCAAGAATCGACTCCTCCGAACTGTCCTTATTGATATTACTTTCAAAGTTATAATAAGCATCCCAGATGTTGTCAATCAAATTATTGAAATTGCAATCGACAGTTATAAAACTGAATGTGTTGTTGTCGGAGTACTTGGCTCTTTTGCGTATGTAATACAAAATGGCATCTATGTGCTATAAAAATAAGTAGGTATAATTTGTATAAAATTATCATTTATACAGAATATATCAATTGTATAATGAAATAAATAATATCACACTTACCGAGTCATCAAGCAATTGATCTTTGTATGCAAGCTTATAGAACCAGTTCTTATTTTGGACAGTGACAATTTCAAAATGAAACCACATTTGTAAGACAAACTTTTTCTTTTTGTATCGCTCTTCTTTGCCCTTCCTAACAAAATCAAAATCAAATTAAAGCTTTATACAAATATACGTATATATAATTAAATCTATATATTTAGTAAGTACAAAACGATTTACTTTGTGTTATGCTTAACAAGCAGTCCTTCATTTAACCATTTTCAGAAATGCATATACAGAGTTGTAAGATCCACATTCGACATTGAAACAAATGGATGTTTCAAATCAAAGGTGAAAGGAAACCTTGATGAACTACCTGAAATGTATAAAGTCATAATTAATCATTATATGACTAACATTTATTGGTATGCCTGTATTATTGTGTAAATAATAAATTTTGTTTTACCAGACTTTGATCCGAATGATGTCACATAAGGCGATGTGTTGAATGGGCCTAAACGTCTTTCCCTAAAAATTGATAATGGTGTGTGCTCGTCCACAACTAATAAAAGATGTAACACCATGCTTTATTATGGATTAAGGTTTGATTGGTCAGTACCATCTGAAGAGGTGCTGGACACATGAAAACTTCTTCAACGACTAATTTATTGGCATCGGATGATCCTGATTTGTTTGTTTTTGTAAATTCTTCCTTTTCCATCTTTTCAGTTTGGTCGTATATAACATTCAATAAATCATGTTGTTATATAATAATTAAAAAAAAATAATCAAATGATCATATTATATACAATTATAAAGTCAAATTTATGAAGATAAAAATTGAGAACTGCATACAAATGATGAGTTGTTGAAGTCTATTTGATCATTCATGATTTGGGATCCCTCTTTGTTAACTTCAATTGGAACATCTTGACAATCCTCCTTCTAAACATATAATAGATGTAATATAAAAAAATATTTCTATATTATAAAAAAAAAATAGTTGTTGACAAATTCAAACCTCAGAAGTGTTTTGAACCTCAGAAGTGTTTTGAACCTCAGAAATGTTTGAAAATTTTGAAGTGTTCTGAACCTCAAAATTGTTGTGAACCTGTAGCAAATATCACTTGGTATATTAATAATAATTATGTCTACATAATTATACAATTTGTTATACAAATTGAATGTTGATATTAAATTATACAACTGACAATTATACATATGTTGGATAGTTAGTTAATTGTATATGAAAAAATCAATAAATTATTGACCATATCTGTATACGTATACGTATATGTATGTTATCTATTAGGAAAAAATTAAACTGTATATGTATGTTTAGCTTATTTGTATGTAGTAATTGATAATGTTGTTTATAACACAAAATTAATAAATTACATGTGGCTCGGGAGTGTTGAATTGTTGACCTAAAGGGCTAAATCCTGAGTGTCCAGCTGGAAACTATAAGTGTGACTGGTGAATACTAACTTCTGGATTAAATGATGAGACTGTTACTCGGAAAACCTTCTGTAGAAGATTTAAGAAAATATACATTATATACAAAACGCCATAAAAGTTTGAATGATCAATAAGATAAATAAGTATAAAATCCAACACAACTTTGAAGTTCTTTTCAATTAAATTCCTTAAATCAGTAAACTGTTTCTCCATCTGAAATTGGACATATATAAGTAACTTTAATGTTAAATATACAAATTAAATAGTAGTTGAATACAAACAAAATTAAAAAAATTAATACCGATATTTTTGAATTGATCTAACTCATCACACAATATACTGAAATCAAATGACTTGCTGGTGGATGGTATTTCCGAAGCAACACTTGATTTAATCTCAACATTTTGCGTAGTGCCTGTATAGAAAGCAACATTAGCACATTGTTTAGCTTGCCTCTTTGAAAGTGGTGACTTGGGTCTGTTTTGAACATTGGCATGTCGAGGAGACTTTCTTAAACAAGGCTGCTTTGAAATAATCATGTGTGGTGTCTTCTTCTGAATATGGGTGAATGTGTGCCTTGATTTCTTCTTAGGAGGAGACGAACAAATATCAAAAAAAAATTCCCCTTGTTATTTTTTAGACGTGGAGGATCCTGAAAATCATCGTCCGAATCATTTGCAGCTAATATTTTTGTTGGAGATTAACCTGATTGAACATACTTAGAAGACAATTCAAGAATCTTTAGTTCAATTGAAGTTGAACTTAGATTCTGAAAAAGAAGCTGCAAATTATAGACACGTTCATATTGACATATTCATTAATATACCATTCAAATATGATGTATGCATTTGTATAATTTTGTGCAATTGTATATGTCTAACTGTACATTGTACAAAAGGTTTTCTTATACAAATGCAAAAACTTATGTATAAACAATGCACGAAATTATACAGTGAACAACTTATACATATATATATATATATATATATATATACATTGCACAAACTTATTAATACAGGGAATACAAAATTGGATTGACCTTTTTAATACATTGAACAACTTAAACTTCTTGAGGCCTGTTTCGACATTAACGCCTATTGTGACCTGCAACTCCACATGTGCTACATGCATGTTTCCCTTTGAGACCAAGCAATTCACGTTTTATTTTTGAACGAGGTTTTTTTTTTGGCCTTTCTGGAGGTCTTTTGAATTTTGGAGGCGGAACTTCATCATACATTAGGTATTCATGTATCACTCATTCAGCTACATCAGGCAACGGATAAATTGGTATCTCATAAATGTTCAAAACTGTCATTGGTTTATACAAATCCGAGCAATATCTATCAGCTACTAGACCTTTTCGCTTCAGTACAACCCAAGCATGTTCACATGATATTTTGTTTGTATTGAAACTTTCCACAACTGCATATTTTATTCTTTAAACATACCACAAAACTCCTACCATCATCAGTCACATTGTGTATATATTTAGTCGACGACACAACCTGTTTCATACAAACAGATTTATGTATATGTATAAGTTTATGCAATTGTATATGTATTAATTCTAACTGTGTGCATAACTGTCTTTATACAATTTTAAAATAATTAATAACTGATTAATCAATATTAGATATACATAAAACATACCCCCATTCGTGTGCTCATTGCTTCATTTTCGACTAGTATATTCTGAAATTTTCCAATCAGAATATTAGATATACATAAAACATTAGCACGTTGTTTAGCTTGCTTCTTTGAAAGTGTCACGACCCAGACCGTTGTGATTGACACCCACACTAACCCTCCGGTGGAAGAACCATTACTACAACCCAGACTAAACAACTTAACAAAAAACTATGCATTTAAAGATACGGAAGGAAGTTTAAATGACTATAAAAATGGAGTCCCCATAAACTCCAAGGTTTTAACAAACAACTAACCAAACTAATGCGGAAGAACAACCCCTAAAACCTGAAAGTCAATGTACCAAAACTCTACTAACGACAAGTCTAAGAACAAGGTGTGCAACCACAAAACTAAACATCACCTTTGACAAAAGTCTGAGTCCGAAAAGAGTGGACTTAAACAAGAAAGATCTATGGCAGCCTGAAAGAACTGACTCACCCTTGATTTCGGTCACGCTCAATAGTCACCTAGATGAGGTCTATCGATAGCCACCTGAAGATGCCCTATACTCAACAAAGAAAGAGCAAGTGCAGTATCAGTACACAACTACAATGTACTGGTAGGATCACACGGCTATCCCATTAAGTGTAACATACATTAGTCAATACAACAATATAATCACATGCACATATTGAACATATACAATATCATCAACATATACGAACAATGAACAACTTCATGATTCCCACATATCACAGTTATATCAATTTAGAGCAACATACCATCTTCTAATATCAATCAGCAGTAGACATGAAAAAACTCATCACAAGTAGATACACAACACATTTCAATGGTCCTCTCATGGAACCCAAACCCAAACAGTTAGCATACCGGTTCGTGGTATCCGATCCAAGTTAGTATGTCGGAACGTGGCAGCCGATCCCATATTTATATCAAAACGTGGCAACCGATCCAATATTTATGCCAGAACGTGGCAATCGATCCCATATTTATGCTGAAATATGGCAACCGATCCCAGTTAGTTATGTTGGAACGTGGCAACCGATCCATTCAACACACTACAATCACAATCACAAGTATATCCTCAAGATCATACAATTAAGTCATGATTTCATGGTAATCATTACTCATCTATCTCTTTTACAATAAGTGTGATCAACAATGCAACATTCATATACATAAATGTATCATAATGAAGCAAGAACAAACATAGAATCACAACCATCACCTACCTCAAAATAAGCTTGAAACCCTAAGAGACTTGATCCTTCCATTTCCGAATTCGTTCCACTTGTTCTTGGTCTACAAACAATCAATATAATACGGAAATCAATAAACAATCATTAATTACCTGGATTACTAATAATTCTATGAACCCTAGATCAAACCCATGATCCCAATTAACCAAATTAGGGTTGTTTCCACCATAGAATCTATAACAAAACCCTCTCCCATCAATATTCACACATTCTATTACGTTCTACGGATCAAAAAATGGATTTGGGGAGTAAAATCCTTACTTTTAGCTTCAAGAATGGTGAAAAATGAGTAGGAGTCGCCTGACGTTCGTTCTTTAGCTCTAAAAGTTGAAAAGTGCATAATGAGGTCATTTAGGGGTTTAACGACTTTAATTCGCGTCGAGCCCGCCACAACGGTCGTCACCCCGCTGTAGCGGCTCCGCCAAAGCGACAAAAAATGGCGTCAATGCAGGTTACGTGAGACAGAGAGCTAATTCAAGAATTCCAAAACTCCCATTTCACAACACACCTCTAACCAACGACGCTAAAAAAATACCTCTTACGCCAAGATCGATTCTAGGAGTTTTACTCACCCAAATTCAATTTCGTAAAGTCGTACGTATTTCTTAACAAGTTATCTATCCCCTCATGAAATCAAAAACACAAATACTTCATCCGATTATTTTCAGATTTTCCTACACCTCAAAGACTCTGATTTCATCCAAATCTGGACTAGGCTAGAAAATCTCAAGTTACTACGAAAAAGTTTTCTAGCCCCAATTCTTTTTTCATTGGCTTTTCCCTAACGACGAAATCAGGTCGTTACAGAAAGTGGTGACTTGGATCTTTTTGGAACATTGGCATGTCGAGAAGACTTTCTTAAACAAGGCTGCTTTGAAATAACCCTGGGTGGTGTCTTCTTCTGAATAGAAGTGACTGTCTGCCTTGATTTCTTCTTAGGAGGAGACGAACAAGTATCAACTTTTTCTTTTCCCTTGTTATTTTTTGGACGTGGAGGATCCTGAAAATCATTGTTCGAATCATTTGCAGCTGGTATTTCTGTTGGAGATTGACCTGATTGAACATACTCAGGAGGCAATTCAAGAATCTTAAGCTTCATTGGAGTTGGACTTAGATTCTGAAAAATAAACTGAAAATTATAGGCACGTTCATATTGAAATATTCATTAATAAACCATTCAAATATGAAGTATGCATTTGTATAATTTTGTGCAATTGTATATGTCTAACTGTACATTATACAAAAGGCTTCCTTATACAAATGCAAAAACTTATGTATAAACAATGCACGAAATTATACAGTGAACAACTTATACATACATATATACATTGCACAAACTTATATGTATACTTATACCGTGTATAAGCTTATAGATATATTTATGGGATCTTTATATTTATACAGTTCACAGACTTATAGGTATATTTATACATTGGCAAAAACTTATATATATTAAAATTAGGGCACACATTTATACATATATTTTCCTAGAGAACAAACTGATAAATATATTTATACAATTATATATTTATATAGTTATAGATATACTATATTTATACAGTGCATATCGGATTGTTGTCGTCTCTGAACATGCCCTTCGCAAAGTACTCTAGACGAGGGAAATCCTTTTTTGTCTTCTAGTTGAGGATTCTAGGGATGTGGTCAGATACTTTAACAACAATTTTCTCATCAAAACTCGAACAACATTCATAAAACCATACTTGCAAAGCAAGTGGGAAACCGTATAACCTGTAATACTTCCCATCATGTTTAATCTTACTGTGCAAATGTAGAATCAGAAGGTCAAAAACCTTTTTGCCCCATGGGTAGTTGTCACGACCCAAGCCTAGGGCCTAGACGTGACCGGCGAATGAGGAACCCGAAGGAACCTCAAACAAGCCTCATAGCGTATCATTACACATCCTTGGTCGCGGAAGCAAATAAAATGACCATACGCGATAAGCATAATCAAGGG
>JAJOOO010019825.1:0-28374 GCA_029582685.1 Solanum piurae
AAAATTAGCGACATTACTTCAACATATCTTTTAGTCCATTAATAGTAATGGTATATTCTTCACGTCCTCTGTTTATAAGATTATCTCCCCTCCCCAATCCTCTCAATGTTGAAAGGGCTATAAATGGATCTGGGAAACCATACCCTTAGTAAAATTAGATTATTCTTATGGTTATGTGTCAACAATTGTCTACCAAATCCTACCTTTATCATCTCAACATTAATGATATGTCAGCATTAGATGATTACCTATGCATAATTACTAGTTCTTAGGTAATGATAGTGTATGTTAATAGTTTGGTCTACTGTGTTAGATAGGAAATCAGTTAAGTCAAGGAAGAGAGCAACATGAAGCAAATTGTTTCCAAAGGATAGCTCTTACGGCAAGCTCGATGGTTTTTCATACCTCTGACCGGCTGTGGGGACTAGATGTCACACTTGCTGAGAAAAACATAAGTTTCTGAAGTTTTCTGTTGGCAGGGTCCGATGGTGCATCAAGATCAACCTTAGACATAAAGGGCCACAACTACTCTCTGAAGATCATATGACGGCCAAAGTGATGGGACCGTCATACCTGTGACAAGCCGTCAGGCGTAGTGTTAAATGAGCCTCAATATTTTAGCTTTCTTATTATAAAATTTAAATTTGCTGGAACAATAAATGGTCTTTTTAGGATATGTTTTATCATCTTGTTTTTTAGCAAAGAACATAGTATCGCTTGAGCAAGTTTTGAATGAGAGTCAACATAGGTTTATTGAAATCTACTCCGATTATAATTGCACTAGATTAGTCTTGCCATTTGAGGTGATGTGTGATGCTAGTGGTGTTGCTTTTGGTGTTGAGCTAGGGAAAAACCACAACAAAATATTTTTACCCCATACACTTTCAAGAAATATGTTGAATGGGGCATAAAAAAATTACATTCTTACGGAGCAAGAGTTGCTAGCTATTGTATATGCCTTTGAAAAGCTTAGAGCATACCTTTTGGGTATAAAAGTGACAGTTCATACTATCCATTGTGCATTGAGGTACTTAATAGTGAAGAAAGATGTGAAATCGAGGCTTAAAAGATGGATCCTCTTGCTGCTGGAATTTCACTTTGAAGTCAAGGATAGAAAAGGGTTGTGAGAACTAAGTAGAAAATCACTTGTCTCAGAGCAGATAAAAAAGAGAAACCTGAGCTTGAAATAGATGACTCATTCTCAGATGAGCAGGTACTAGCTTCCACTCTTGATCTTATACCTTGGTTTGCTGACTTTTCCAATTATCTTGTTAGTGATTTGATGTTGGAGGATCTGAATTTTCAACAAAGGAAGAAGTTTTTCCATGATGTAGGAAAATGCTTTTGTCATGAGACCTACTTGTTCAGGTTGTGTGTTGATAATTTGATTAGGTGATGTGTGCCTAAAGCTGAAATGTTGAGCATTGTTGAGGCTTGACACTCTTACCTAGTTGGCGGAGACTATGGTGGAGCTCGCACCAACCAGAAGGTTCTCCAATGTGGTTAATATTGGGCCACTATTCATTAGGATGCATTTGATCTAGTGAAAATTGTGATAAATGTCAATGACAAGGGGGCTTTATCAAGACATCATGAGTTGTCTATGACTCCAATCTTAGAGGTGGAGCTATTTGATGTATGGGGCATAGATTGTATGGGGATGTTTGTGAGATCCTATGGGAAAAAATATGCCTTGGTGGTGGTTAACTACATCTCCAAATGGGTACAAGCATTGGCGTTAGCTGTTAATGATGGAAAAAGTATTGACGGATTTTTGAAGATAAATATTTTCTCTAGGTTTGGCACTCCTAGGGTGTTTATCAGTGATGGGGGGTCACATTTTTGCAACAAGTCTTCAAAACATTGTTGGCTAAATATGGTGTGAAGAAGCATAAAGTATCTAGCCTATATCATCTACACTCAAGTGGGAAAGTAGAAGTGTCCTACAGGGAAATCAAGTCCATATTGACAAAGACTGTGAATGCCAACATGAATGATAGGGAAACATAGTTAGATGATTCGTTATGGGCATACTAGACGGCCTTCAAGAAACCCATTAGTATGCCACCATACAAGTAAGTGCTTAGAAAGGAATGTCATTTGACTATGGAGCTAGAGCATAAGGCCTTATGGGCACTAAAAAAGCTAAATCTGAGCTAGAGCGATGCTGTGAATATGAGACTGGAGTGGATAAATGATATGGATGAGTTTCACCTAAGGGAATTTGAGAAGTTTTCTCTCTATAAGGAGATGATCAAGTTGTACCATGACTGACATATCAAGAAGAGGGAATTTTGTCATGGAACTTGGTGTTGTTATTCAATTCAAGGCTCAGGTTGTTTCCGAAAAAATTAAGGTCAAAGTGGCCTGGTCCATTTAGAGTGGCACAAGTGTTTCAGTTTGAGGTTTGGAATTGGAAAATCAGAAAGGTGAGTGCTTCAACGCGAATGGTCAGTGGGTTAAGCATTACATTGGTGTTCCAAAGGAAGTAAAGGTAATGGAGTTTGTGTACCTTGATGAAGTCTGAGTAATCAAGGTACCTGAGTCGTGCCACAATGTTAAATCACATGCTGGTTGGGAGGCAACCCAAAGTTTGTATATATTCATTGTTCTCTACCTTGTATTTTTATTTGTGTTTTTGATAGGGTTCTATGTGTGCAGGATTAACACAAAAGAAAATCCTGAGAGTATAGTTCTAACAAAGAGGACTGACGAGCCATTGGAGACTTGACAAACTATCGGACCTTATCGTCAGATGTACGTGAAAAAGATAGATCCTCTAAACTTCTATGAAAAGGATATTGACATCCCATCAGACATCTGAGACGAATTCAGACCAACTATTATTACCATACATTCTAAACAGGTCCACCTCGATATATGATGATGACATTAAGAGGCTAATGAAGTATCACAAGTATGATGGACTATCAGACCTCTTGTCGCACACATGTAAGTTTCCAAGCCCTATATTTTATATTTTCCAAGCCCATACCCACTAAACCGACCCAAACCCGTTCCCACACAAATCCAACACTAAATCCCGACCCATGTCAACCCACTAAAATTGCCATGCCAATCGTTATATTTGTAGAAAATTATAAAAGTCTCTGAATTTGTATGACATTGTGTAACACTCTGGAAACTAGTAGGCTAAGATAGAGCTTTATGTTAGGTTTAGAGCCTTGAAAGTACCTCCCTGTACCTTAAAATTCATGTTTGCGTGTTAGAACGTCAAGGTTTAAACCCCAAGGACCAAACATAGGTCCTTGAGGAAAAACCTCAAAGAGTGACCTGGGCAGTGACCCACGAGGGCAACCCACGCCTTGTGGGTAGGGGTTGTGGGTCAAGCCCCCTCCCCCCAGAAACTAGCCCTAGACCACAGGCCACCCCCAACCAGAACGGGCCGCGGTCCCACCCACGGTGGTCATGCCTATAATTGCCAAAAGGCAGTATCACTTAGGGGAATTAGGGGGATTTCCTATTTTAAGTTGGGTTAAGTGATGTAGTTTTATACATTATTAGGACACCTATATAAGGTTTTTAAGTCACAAAAATAACTAATCTAAATCATAATTTCTAAAACCCCAAATCAAAACCAAAACCCTCTCCAACATATTCTCTCTAGAACTCCAAGGAAGAAGAAGAAGAAGAAGAAAGGTGAAGCTAGGGTTGGAATAAATAGGATTTTTTCTCTTAATTTCAAGGGGATTCTTCTACAAGGTATGGTATTCCATCATCCATGGATAGTTTTCATCCATGGAGTCCCTCCAAACTCAATTTCAAAACTTGTAATTTCCCAAAAACGTTTGGATTTTACTCCAAATCATGGATTCACTTCAAAAACGATTCTAATGGTTTAATTGCTTTGTATTATGATCAAATTAATGATTCTTTACTGTTTGAAATATTAATTCCCCAAGAATTCATGAATTTCCCCTATTTTCCCAATTTGGATCTTAAAGTGTGGGTATTGATTGATGCAAGTAGAATATGATTGAATTATGCATGTAGTACTTGAATTATGTTATAATCCATGTCTAATGTAGTAATTCTAGATGTGTTGATGAATTATGATCTATGGTCCTTGAAGGGCAATGTATGAGAATTATGCATGATTATAAAGGTTGTATATGATATGAGAACACATTGAGAGTAAAGTGAGTATGATTATGATCTTGTGTGTTGATTGATAAGTTATTCCCATGTACACACCTATGTATTAATATGATATGATGTGAAGGTTTTTCTCACAATATGATTATTCGAAGGTTGAAAGGCTAGTCTCACCTATTGAATCTATGAGCTTTAGTATGAGTTGTGTTGGATTGAATGTCAAGTCATTTTTCCATAACAATGAACTTAAGTCAAGACTTAATATGAACTAAATGGGAATTAATACTTAGCACCGAGTGGGTATGAATATGAGATGGAAGCTTTTACACTAGTTGAGTCCGGATTTCCAAATGGGTTCTTTCTACCTTAGTTGAGTCTGGGTTCCCAAAGTATGTATCTCATAAGATGGAAACCTTCTACCTTAGTTGAATCTGGGTTTGTAGAAGCAATCTCCTTATCCCATTAACTATGTGCCCACATAGGTCTTTAGTTAGTGGATCCACCTAAGCTAAGAGTATGGCTCTACCTTAGGTAAGTAGGAAAACCCTTTTTCAGTGTGGGGTAGACACCGGATTCCATGATTAAGCTCACATGGTCTATGTCAGTTAAGGCTAATCTCACTATGATAATATGACAACAATATGAGTTATGAACTATAGTTACTCAAGAAGTTTTCCTTAGTGTGGGTAGGATTATGGGATCTTATTCATGCATTGCACAAGGATACTTTGAGGGTATTTATGGTATGTTTCCATTATGATATGATGACCTATATGTTGAATATGCTTATGACTTATGATTTTACACTAATCTTCATGATGTCTCTTAAACTTGGTAAAGTGCCTGCTTTTCAACTAAAATGTCCCATTTAGCATGTTTTCATGATTTTATGCATGGCTATCATACTTAGTGTATTTTTGTACTAACCCATATTTTCCTACATTTTCCGCAAGTGTAGGGTCCGGTGTTTGAGGTGATCTTCATTTGATTCAAGCTTGGATTTGACTATTCTCCTAGCTTATGGTGAGTCCTCATGATTCAAGGACGGATGTTTTCATTTGAGTTTCATTCTTGTACTTTCATTTTTGGATTATGTTGTTTTGGGATATGACCCTATTTTGACTCAAGTATTGTAATAGATGGCTAATTGAGACAAGTCTAGACTTCTTCTTTGCTTTTATGAAACTTTTGGACTTAAATATGTTTTTAATCTTATTGTTCTAATGCTTTATGTTATGATATGCTAAGTGGCTTACATGGTGCCTTTAAGAGTATTATGTGCCTTGTTATGTCTAGGGGGTACCCTTGGGTCGGACAAACTTGGTAATCAGAGCATGAGGTTTAGAATGATTCTAGGATGATATCTCATAAGCCACGTCTAGTAGAGTCTTGTTCATCAGTGTAAAGCGTGCCACATTTATGAATGAGAGGCTATAAGATGTTAGAAAATTCCACTTCTTTCATTACTCTTAAGTCATGCGATAGAGTTTAACTCTATAAGGTCTTCCTTCTAATCATTCTATTGTGTCTTTAGGAAATGAATACACGAAGGGCTAATGCTAGAAGGGTGGAAGACGAGAATGTGAATGAACGAGTTCATCCTCAAGCTAACCAAGCTAATCGAGCTTCGGTTGACCCCGTGATTGAGAATGTGACCCATGCAGAGTTTTGGTCTACTATCTAATTGTTGGCTGAAGTTGTGACAACTCAAGCCAATAGAGAAGTGATAGCTCCGGTCAATCCTAATATGAGTTTTGCGACTTCTAGATTGAGATATTTTGCAAGGATGAACCCTCCCGAGTTTCTTGGTTCCAAAGTGGGAGAGGATCTTTCGAATTTTTGGAAGAGGTTAATAAGATAGTTGATGCCATGGGGGTGACTTTGGTAGAGAAAGTGGAGCTAGCCGCTTATCAATTGAATAGTGTTGCTCAAGTATGGTATACTCAATGGAGGAATAATAGGCTGGTAAGAACGGGTTGAATAGAGTGGGAAGTGTTCAAATTGGAGTTCCTTGATAGGTTCTTTCCCCGATAGTTGAGGGAAGCTAAGGTGGAAGAGTTCATCAACCTTCGTCAAGGAGGTATGAGTGTTCAAGAATATTCTCTAAAGTTTACTCAATTGTCCAACTATGCTCCGACTTTGGTGGCGGATTCAAGGGATATGATGAGTAGATATTTGATGGGTGTGTCTAGATAGGTGAGAAAAGAATGTCGTTCGGCAATGCTTCATGATAATATGGATATCTCACGTCTCATGGTGTATGCCCAAAAAATGGAGGAAGAGAAACTCCAAGACAAGAATAGGGAGGTAAATAGAGCTAGAATCAATGATGGGAACTTCTCCAATGTTAGGACTGATGGACAAGGTCGACCAAGGTTCAAACAAAGGTTCTCCAACCAAGGCTCCTCTAGTGCTCCCTAAAGGGTAAAAAATGATAGGGTGTCTAGCCCTAAACCTCAAGGAGACAATAGGGTGGTTCTTATGTTGCTAGGCCTAATTGTGCAAAATGTGGTAGAAAACATGATGGCAAGTGCTTAGTAGGCTCGGATAGGTACTATGGTTATGGGAAGAGTTTCCACAAGATGAGATATTGTCCAATGATCAAGGTTAAGGAGGGACAACATAAGAAAGCTCCTCCAAGCGGTTTAAACTCCAATTCCTAAAAGCAAAACCATTTTTATGCTCTTCAATCTCGAGGTGACCAAGAGAGCTCCCAGATGTGGTGACCGGTATGTTGAAAGTCTTTTCTATTAATGTATATGCTTTGTTAGATCCCGGTGCCACTTTGTCCTTTGTGACACCTTTAGTGGCCATGAAGTTTGAAATACTCCCCGAAGTGTTAGTAGAGCCTTTTTTAGTTTCTATCCCGGTTGGTGACTCGGTGGTGGCTAAAAGAGTTTATAGAAGTTGTTCCATTTCCTTGTCCCATAGAGTCACTTTGGTGGATTTTGTGGAGTTAGACATGTTAGACTTTGATGTGATTTTGGGTATGGATTGGTTGCATGCATGTTATACTTCTATTGATTGTAGGACTTGGGTGGTTAGGTTCCAATTCCCAAATGAGCCTATCTTAGAGTGGAAAGTGGGAAATTCTATCCCTAGAGGTCAATTTGTTTCTTGTCTTAAAGTAGGAAAATGATCTCCAAAGGGTGTATTTACCATCTTGGTAGGGTGAAGGATGTTGAATCCAAAACCCCTTCTTTAGAGTCAGTTCTGGTAGTGAATGAGTTTCCGGAAGATTTCTCCGATGATTTGCTTGATTCGTCCTGAGCGGGAAATAGATTTTGGCATTGATATTTTACCGGATACGCAACCTATCTCCATTCCTTCTTATACAATGGCTCCGGCCGAGTTGAAAGAGTTGAAAGAGCAACTAAGGGATTTGTTAGACAAGGGTTTTATCCGACCAAGTATCTCTCCATGAGGTGCTCCGGTGTTATTTATTAGAAATAAGGAGGGGTCTCTTAGAATGTGCATTGATTATCGTCAATTGAACAAACTAACCATTAAGAATAAATATACCCTTCCGAGGATCGATGACTTGTTCGATCAACTTCAAGGGGTTAGCTATTTCTCCAAAATTGATCTTCGTTTGGGTTATCACCAACTAAGGGTGAGAGGGGTTGATATTCCCATGATGGCCTTTAGGACCCGGTATGGTCACTATGAATTTGTGACTATGTTATTTGCGTTGACAAATGCCCCGGCGGCATTTATGGATTTGATGAATAGGGTGTTTAGACAATACCTTCATATGTTTGTGATTGTTTTTATCAATGATATTTTGATATATTCAAGGAGTGAGAATGAACATATGGACCATTTGAGAATTGTGTTGCAAGTTCTTAAGGACCAATAACTTTTTTCAAAGTTTAGCAAGTGTGAATTTTAGTTGAGTTCCGTAGCTTTCCTTGGTCATATTGTGTCAAGCAAGGGTATTGAGTTAGATCCTAAGAAGACAGATGCGGTCAAGAGTTGGCCTAGACCTCTAACTCCTTCAAACATTAGAAGCTTTTTGGGTTTGGTCGGTTACTATAGGAGGTTTATTGAGGGGTTTTCCTCCATTGCTTCTCCATTTACGGCTTTGACTCAAAAGAAAGATAAACTTGAGTGGTCGGAGGCTTGTGAGAAAATCTTCCAAGAGTTGAAAGATAGACTTACATCCGCTCCGGTGTTGACCTTACCGAAAGGTATAGATTGTTTGTTGTATAATGTGACACCTCTAGAGTGGGGCTTGGGATGTGTCCTTATGCAAAAAGGTAAGGTGATTGCCTATGCTTCAAGGCAACTTAAAGTACATGAGAAGAATTATCTGACCCATGATCTTGAATTAGCGGCGGTTGTGTTTGCATTGAAAATATGGAGACATTACTTGTATGGGGTTTATGTGGATGTTTTCACCAATCACAACGGTCTTCAATATGTGTTTAGTCAAAAGGACTTGAATATCCAACAAACAAGGTGGTTAGAACTCTTGAAGGATTATGATATGAGTGTCCTTTACCACCACGGCAAAGCTAATGTGGTGGCGGATGCACTTAGTAGATTATCCATGGGAAGTGTGGTTCATCTAGAGGATGAAAAGAAATAATTAATTCGTGATTTGCAGAGGTTGGCCCGGTTGGCTGTTCAACTATTGGATTCCATCGAGGGTGGTGTCATGGTCCATAATGGGTCTGAATCATCCTTTGTGATTGATATGAAGTCTAAACAAGACCTTGATCCTATATTAGTTGAATTGAAAGACTCAGTACTCAAGAAGTCCATTGAGGCTTTCTCCCAAGGGGCAGATTGGGTACTTAGGTACTAAGGTCGATTATGTGCTCCAAATGTTGATGGTTTGAGGGAGAAAATTTTAGAAGAAGCTCATGGTTCTCGATACTCTATGCATCCGGGAGCCACCAAGATGTATCGTGACCTACAGGAAGTCTATTAGTGGAACGGAATGAAAAAGGATATTATGGGATTTGTAGTCAAATGTCCGAATAGTCAACAAGTTAAGGTTGAACATCAAAGGCCGAGAGTCTCATTACAAGATATACCAATTCCCACTTGGAAGTGGGAAGATATCAATATGGATAATATTGTGGGATTGCCTGCACTCGAAGGCTACATGATTCAATTTGGGTCATTATAGATAGGATGACAAAATTAGCCCATTTCATTCCCATCAAGGTTTCTCATTCGGCGAAAGACTATGACAAGTTGTATATAAATGAGATAGTGAAGTTGCATAGGGTTCCTTTATCTATTATTTCGGATCGGAGTACTCAATTTACTTCACACTTTTGGAAGTCATTCCAAAAAGGGCTTGGTACTAAAGTTAAACTTAGTACGGATTTTAATCCCCAAACTGATGGGCAAACGGAGCTTACCATCAAAACATTAGATGATATGTTGAGGGCATGTGTTATAGACTTCAAGGGTAATTGGGATGACCACTTGTCGTTAATAGAGTTTGCCTACAATAATAGTTACCACTCAAGTATTGGTATGGCTACTTTTGGAGCCTTGTATAGTAGAATATGTAGGTCTCCGGTTGGTTGGTTTGAGGTAGGTGAAATTCCTCTTTTTGGTCCCGAATTAGTTTATGAAGCTATTGAGAAGGTTCGGCTCATTGGAGAGAGATTGAGAATGGCTCAAAGTAGACAAAAATCTTATGCCAATGTTAGAATAAGGGATCTAGAATTTGAAGTTAATGATTGGGTCTATTTTAAAATCTCACCTATGGAAGGTGTGATGAGGTTTGGAAAGAAGGGGAAACTTAGACCCCGATATGTGAGCCCATATCAAATTTTGAAGTGTATTGGGAAAGTTACCTATGAGTTAGATTTGCCAAATGAGTTTTCCCCGGTTCATCCGGTATTTCATGTTTATATGCTTAAGAAGTGTATTAGAGATCCGACGTCCATTATTCCCCTAGAAGGGTTGGGGGTTCATGAAGAGGTTCCGATAGAGATTCTAGATCGGCAAGTCAAGAGATTGAGAAACAACGAAATAGCTTCCATGAAGGTTTTATGGAGAAATAATTTAGTTGAGGGTGCTACTTCGGAGGCCTAAGCCAATATGAAGTCCCGATACCCTCATCTCTTTCCTTCTACTCTTATTCAAGCTTGAGGTAAGTAGTTCCTCTTCAGTTTTAGTGTTTTGGAGTCATGTGTGTTATATGTGACTTTCCATGATTTCCTTATGTATGAATGTTCTTGATAAAATTCATGTTTAGTAAGCAAATGAGTTTTCATGATTGATGTATTCCTCGTGTTGTTGTGCATTTGGTATTAGTTGCATATTTGACTTCATGGGATGAGTTTATGGACATGCTTTAGTATGCTTTTGAGAATAAGTGCATATTGGCTCCATGGTGTCTTGTTGAGCATGCTTTTAGTTGGAGAAGGTAGTTCCTCCTATGATTATAAGATATATTGAGTGTTCATGCATAATGGGTTGTTAGATGTAGTTCCTACTTCCTCGTGTTGCATTGATTATGTTTGAGATGAAGTTGAAGTTTCCTCCTTTGAATTGTGCATAATTTGATGTTTCATGCATGATGGGCTGCTAGTCTTGAGTCTTTATTCCCATACGGTGTCAAGATCAACATTCAAGGATGAATGTTCTCAAGGGGGAGATATTGTAACACTCCGGAAACTAGTAGGCTAAGCTAAAGCTTCACGTTGGGGTTAGAGCCTTGAAAGTACCTCCCCGTACCTTAAAATTCATGTTTTCATGTTAGAACGACAAGGTTTAAACCCCAAGGACCAACCATGGGTCCTTGAGGAAAAGCCTCAAAAAGTGACCCGGGCCACTCCCACTAGGGCAACCATATCACCGTAGGTCCACTCACTCCCCATGGGTAGGGGTCGTGGGTCAAGCCCCCCAAAAACTAGCCCTAGACAACAAACCACACCCAACCAGAATGGCTCGTGATCCCACCAACTGCCCGTGTGTCGTGGGTCATAGGTCATGCTTGTAATTCCCAGAAGGCAGTTTAACTTAGGGGCATTAGGGGGATTTCCTATTTTAAGTGGAGTTAAGTGACATCGTTTTATACATTATTAGGACACCTATATAAGGTTTTTAAGTCACTAAACTAACTCATCTAAATCATAATTTCTAAATCCCCAAATCAAAACCAAAACCCTCTCCAAAATATCCTCTCTAGAATTCCAAGGAAGAAGAAGAAAGGGGAAGCTAGGGTTGGAAGAAAGAGGTTGTTTCACTCAATGTCATGGGGATTTTTTAACAAGGTATGGTAGTCCTTCATCCATGGATAGTTTTCATCCATGGAGTCCCTCCAAACTCAATTTCAAAACTTGTAATATCCCCAAAAAATAAGGGTTTTACTCCAAATCATAGATTCACTTCAAAAACGATTCTAATGATTTAATTGCTTTATATTATGATCAAATTGATGATTATTTACTGTTTTTAAGATAAATTACCCAAGAATCCATGAATTTCCCCTATTTTCCCAATTTGGATCTTAAAGTGTGGATATTGATTGATGAAAGTAGAATATGATTGAATTATGCTTGTAGTACTTGAATTATGTTATCATCCATGTCTAATGTAGTAATTCTAGATGTGTTGATGAATTATGATATATGTTCCTTGAAGGGAAATGTATGATAATTATGCATGATTATGAGGGTTGTATATGATATGAGAACACTTTCAGAGTAAAGTAAGTATGATTATGATCTTGTGTTTGTTGATTGATTAGTTACTCACATCTATACACCTATGTATGAATATGATATGATGTGAAGGGTTTTATCACAATATGATGATTCTATGGTTGAAAGGCTAGTGTCACCTATTAAATCTATGAGCTTTAGTATGAGTTGTGTTGGATTGAATGTCAAGACATTCTTCCATAACTATGAACTTAAGTCAAGACTTAATAAGAACTCAATGGGAATTAATGCTTAGCACTGAGTGGATATGAATATGTGATGGAAACTTTTACAATAGTTCAGTCCGACTTTCCAAATGGGTTCCTTCTACCTTAGTTGAGTCCGAGCTCCCAAAGTATGTATATCATGAGATTAAAACATTCTACCTTAGTTGAGTCTCGTTTGTAGAAGCAATCTCCTTATTCCATAATCCTTGTGTTGCATTAATTATGTTTGAGATGGAGTTGAAGTTTCCTCCTTTAAATTGTGCATAATTTGATGTTTCATGCATGATGGGCTACTAGTCTTGAGTCTTTACTCCCATACGGTGCCTAGATCATCATACGAGGATGAATTTTCCCAATGGGGAGATATTTTAACACTTTGGAAACAAGTAGGCTAAGCTAAAGCTGCACGTTAGGGTTAGAGCCCTGAAAGTACCTCCCCGTACCTTAAAATTCATATTTTCATGTTAGAACGTTAAGGTTTAGACCCGAAGGACCAACCATGGGTCCTTGAGGAAAAGCCTCAAAAATTTACCCGGGCCACTCCCACGAGGGCAACCCACTCCCCGTAGGTCCACCCACTACCCGTGGGTAGGGGTCGTGGGTCAAGCCCCCAAAAAACTAGCCCTACACCACAAACCACACCCAACCAGAATGGGTCGTGATCCCACCCACGGCCTATGGGTTGTGGGTCATAGGTCATGCTTGTAACTGCCAAAAGGCAGTTTCACTTAGGGGGATTTCCTATTTTAAGTGGGATTAAGTGACATCGTTTTATACATTATTAGGACACCTATATAAGGTTTTTAAGTCACTAAACTAACTCATCTAAATCATAATTTCTAAATCCCCAAATCAAAACCAAAACCCTCTCCAAAATATCCTCTCTAGAACTCCAAGGATGAAGAAGTAAGGTGAAGCTAGGGTTGGAAGAAAGAGTTTGTTTCACTCAATGTCGTGGGGATTGTTTAACAAGGTATGGTAGTCCTTCATCCATGGATAGTTTTCATCCATGGAATCCCTCCAAACTCAGTTTCAAAACTTGTAATATCCCTAAAAAGTTAGGCTTTTACTCCAAATCATAGATTCACTTCAAAAACGATTCTAATGATTTAATTGCTTTATATTTTGATCAAATTGATGATTATTTACTGTTTTTAAGATGAATTCCCCAAGAATCCATGAATTTCCCCTATTTTCCCAATTTGGATCTTAAAGTGTGGATATTGATTGATGCAAGTAGAATATGATTGAATTATGCATGTAGTACTCGAATTACGTTATCATCCATGTCTAATGTAGTAATTCTAGATGTGTTGATGAATTATGATATATGTTCCTTGAAGGGAAATGTATGAGAATTATGTATGATTATGACGGTTGTATATGATATGAGAACACTTTCAAAGTAAAGTAAGTATGATTATGGTCTTGTGTTTGTTGATTGATAAGTTACTCACATCTACACACCTATGTATGAATATGATATGATGTGAAGGGTTTTATTACAATATGATGATTCTAAGGTTGAAAGGTTAGTCTCACCTATTGAATCTATGAGCTTTTGTATGAGTTGTATTGGATTGAATGTGAAGACATTGTTTTATAACTATGAACTCAAGTCAAGACTTAATATGAACTCAATCGGAATTAATGCTTAGCACTTAGTGGATATGAATATGAGATGGAAACTTTTACACTAGTCCAGTCCGACTTTCCAAATGGGTTCCTTCTTCCTTAGTTGAGTCTGAGTTCCCAAAGTATGTATATTATGAGATGAAAACCTTATACCATAGTTGAGTCCAGGTTTATAGAAGAAATCTCCTTATTCCATAATTCTTGTGTTGCATTGATTATATTTGAGATGAAGCTGAAGTTTCCTCCTTTGAATTATGAATAATTTGATGTTTCTTGCATGATGTGCTGCTAGTCTTGAGTCTTTATTCCCATATGGTGTCTAGATCATCATTCGAGGATGAATATTCCCAAGGGGGAGATATTGTAACACTCTACAAACTAGTACGCTAAGCTAGAGCTTGACGTTAGGGTTAGAGCCTTGAAAGTACCTCCCCGTACCTTAAAATTCATGTTTTCGTGTTAGAACGTCAAGGTTTAGACCCGAAGGACCAACCATGGGTCCTTGAGGAAAAGCCTCAAAAAGTTGCCAGGGCCACCCCCACGAGGGCAACCTACTCACCGTAGGTCAACCCACTCCCCGTGGGTAGGGGTCATAGGTCAAGCCCCCAAAAAACTAGCCCTACACCACAAACCACACCCAACCAGAATGGGTCGTGATCCCACCCACGACCGAAGGGTCGTGGGTCATAGGTCATGCTTGTAACTGCCAAAAGGCAGTTTCACTTAGGGGCATTAGGGGGATTTCCTATTTTAAGTGGGATTAAGTGACATCGTTTTATACATTATTAGGACACCTATATAAGGTTTTTAAGACGCTAAACTAACTCATCTAAATCATAATTTCTAAATGCCCAAATCAAAACCAAAACCCTCTCCAAAATATTCTCTCTAGAACTCCAAGGAAGAAGAATAAAGGTGAAGCTAGGATTGGAAGAAAGACGTTGTTTCTCTCAATGTCATGGGAATTGTTTAACAAGGTATGGTAGTCCTTCATCCATAGATAGTTTTCATCCATGGAGTCCCTCCAAACTCAATTTCAAAACTTGTAATTTCCCAAAAAATTAGGGTTTTACTCCAAGTCATGGATTCACTTCCAAAACGATTCTAATGATTTAATTGCTTTATATTATGATCAAATTGATGAATATTTACTGTTTTTAAGATAAATTACCCAAGAATCCATGAATTTCCCCTATTTTCCCAATTTGGATCTTAAAGTGTGGATATTGATTGATGCAAGTAGAATATGATTGAATTATGCTTGTAGTACTTGAATTATGTTATCATCCATGTCTAATGTAGTAATTCTAGATGTGTTGATGAATTATGATATATGTTCCTTGAAGGGAAATGTATGATAATTATGCATGATTATGAGGGTTGTATATGATATGAGAACATTTTCAGAGTAAAGTAAGTATGATTATGATCTTGTGTGTGTTGATTGATAAGTTTCTCACATCTACACACCTATGTATGAATATGATATGATGTGAAGGGTTTTATCACAATATGATGATTCTAAGGTTGAAAGGCTAGTCTCACCTATTGAATCTATGAGCTTTAGTATGAGTTGTGTTGGATTGAATGTCAAGACATTCTTCCATAACTATGAACTTAAGTCAAGACTTAATATGAACTCAATGGGAATTAATGCTTAGCACTGAGTGGATATGAATATGAGATGGAAACTTTTACACTAGTCCAATCCGACTTTCCAAATGGTTTCTTCTACCTTAGTTGAGTTCGAGTTCCCAAAGTATGTATATCATGAGATGAAAAATTTATACCTTAGTAGAGTCCGAGTTTGTAGAAGCAATCTCCTTATTCCATATTCCTTGTGTTGCATTAATTATGTTTGAGATGGAGTTGAAGTTTCCTCCTTTGAATTATGCATAATTTGATATTTCTTGCATGATGTGCTGCTAGTCTTGAGTCTTTATTCCCATATGGTGTCTAGATCATCATTCGAGGATGAATATTCCCAAGGGGGAGATATTGTAACACTCTACAAACTATTACGCTAAGCTAGAGCTTGACGTTAGGGTTAGAGCCTTGAAAGTACCTCCCCGTACCTTAAAATTCATGTTTTCATGTTAGAACGTCAAGGTTTAGACCCGAAGGACCAACCATGGGTCCTTGAGGAAAAGCCTCAAAAAGTTACTTGGGCCACTCCCACGAGGGCAACCTACTCACCGTAGGTCCACCCACTCACCGTGGGTAGGAGTCGTGGGTCAAGCCCCCCAAAAACTAGCTCTAGACCATAAACCATTCCCAACTAAAATGGGTCGTGATCCCACCCACTGCCCGTGGGTCGTGGGTTATAGGTCATGCTTGTAACTGCCAAAAGGCAGTTTCACTTAGGGGCATTAGGGGGATTTCCTATTTTAAGTAGGGTTAAGTGACATCGTTTTATACATTATTAGGAAACCTATATAAGGTTTTTAAGTCACTAAACTAACTCATCTTAATCATAATTTCTAAATCCCCAAATCAAAACCAAAACCCTCTCCAAAATGTCCTCTCTAGAACTCCAAGGAAGAAGAAGAAAGGTGAAGCTAGGGTTGGAAGAAAGAGGTTGTTTCACTCAATGTCGTGGGGATTGTTTAACAAGGTATGGTAGTCCTTCATCCATGGGTAGTTTTCATCCATGGATTCCCTCCAAACTCCATTTCAAAACCTGTACTATCCCCAAAAAGTTAGGGTTTTACTCCAAGTTATGGATTCACTTCAAAAACGATTCTAATTATTTAATTGCTTTATATTATGATCAAATTGATGATTATTTATTGTTTTAAGATGAATTCCCCAAGAATCCATGAATTTCCACAAATTTCCCAATTTGGATCTTAAAGTGTGGGTATTGATTGATGCAAGTAGAATATGATTGAATTATACATGTAGTACTTGAATTATGTTACCATCCATGTCTAATGTAGTAATTTTAGATGTGTTGATGAATTATGATATATGTTCCTTGAAGGAAAATGTATGATAATTATGCATGATTATGAGGGTTGTATATGATTTGAGAACACTTTGAGAGTAAAGTAAGTATGATTATGATATTGTGTGTGCTGATTGTTAAGTTACTCACATCTACACACCTATATATGAATATGATATGATGTGAAGGGTTTTATCAAAATATGATGATTCTAAGGTTGAAAGGCTAGTCTCACCTATTGAATCTATGAGCTTTAGTATGAGTTGTGTTGAATCCATAACTATGAAGTTAAGTCAAGACTTAATATGAACTCAATTGTAATTAGTGCTTAGCACTGAGTGGATATGAATATGATATGGAAACTTTTACACTAGTTCAGTCCGACTTTCCAAATGGGTTCCTTCTACCTTAGTTGAATTCGGGTTCCCAAAGTATGTATATCATGAGATGAAAACCTTCTACCTTAGTTGAGTCGGGGTTTGTAGAAGCAATCTCCTTATTCCATAAACTATGTGCCCACATAGGTCTTTAGCTAGTGGATCCACTTAAGCTAAGAGTTTGTTTCTACCTTAGGCAAGTAGGACAACCCATTTTCAGTATGGGGTAGACACCAGATTCCATGATTAAGCTCTAATGGTCTATGTCGGTTAAGGCTAATCCCACTATGATAATATGACAAGAATATGAGTTATGAGCTATAGTTACTCAAGAAGTTTTCCTTAGTGTGGATAGGATTATGGGATCTTATTTATGCATTTTAGATGGATGCTTTGAGGGTATTTATGGTATGTTTCCATTATGATATGATGACCTATATGTTGAATATGCTTATGACTTATGCTTTTATACTAATCTTCATGATGACTCTTAAACTTGGTAAAGTGCATGCTTTTCAACTAAAATGTCCCTTTTAGCATGTTTTCATGATTTTATGCATGGCTATCATACTTAGTGCATTTTTATACTAACCCATATTTTCCTACATTTTCCACAAGTGTAGGGTCCGGTGTTTGAGGTTATCTTCATTTGATTCAAGCTTGGATTCGACTATTCTCCTAGCTTGTGGTGAGTCCTCATGAGTCGAGGATGAATGTTTTCATTTGAGTTTCATTCTTGTACTATATGACCCTATTTTGACTCAAGTATTGTAATAGATGGATAATTGAGACAAGTTTAGACTTCCGCTTTGCTTTGATGAAACTTTTGGACTTAAATGCATTTTTACTCGTATTGTTCTAATATTTTATGTTATGATATGCTAAGTGGCTTACATGGTGACTTTAGGGGTATTATGTGCCTTGTTACGTCTAAGGGGTACCCTTGGGTCGTGACACATTGGGACTAGTGGGCCATCACACATGTGACGGCCCATCTGACTTACCTTCAAAACTGTAGAGAACACAAAAATGTCTCTGAATGTTTTCAACGATGGGACTTAACAGACCAATTAGGCCTTTGATGGGCCATCAACTTCCCTTGTTAGGTATTTCTCTATCTTAATTTTCTTAGTTTTGCCTATATTTTACCATATTATTGTGTAATTACATTTTTCTCAGATACTAATGCCTCCCAAGCTAAATTTGAACTATGAAAGTGCCCAAAGGGGATCGACTCTTCTATTATGGGATAAGCAAACTGAATCGGAAGAGGAGGTCTTACCTAAGCCAATGACTAGAGTTGAGTGAATGAAGCAACCAGTATCCCCCCCAGTCTAAAGAGGGGTATGAATCAAATGTTAGCTCTAGTTACGAGTTTTCATTTTTCGAATCTGTTGAAGAGGGGCCACCGCCTAAGGATTAGGCAGGGATTGATATCATGGAATCGGTTTGCAATGACACTATGTAGACAAATAACCCCGATTTATGTGATACCATGGGGTGGGATGTTGAGGGTTCAACTCAATATGATAATGAGGGACTTGTAGTGATAGCCTGTGGTAGTCAATGAGTATATTGGATAAAGCTCGTGCGTTAGCATCATATTTTCTAAAGTACCCTAAGATCGAGAGAAGATTCAAGGAGTACAAACTTGAGTGGATGTCAGACGAGCCCGGTATGTATTATTTGGCCATGGTTTGTGAGTTCTATACAAACTATTATGCCTTACTCAACAAAGGGCATAAGTCTGTATAGGGGAAACTGGTGAGGCGATCTGAGGTGATAGTTCGTGGTGTGCAAGTTGATATTTGTCTAATAAAATCAATGGGTTTCTATTTGGGCCTTAGTATATCCCTACCACCTGGATGTCAGAGGTCCATTACAGGATGCGGGAGAGACTCCGACAGTGTCCATGGTTTGCTCAGGTCATGATTGATGGTCAGCCTTCATGATTGACAAATACTGAAAAGTGAATTCAAAAGACTTAGTTGACATTCCCCGCAAAGTTTTGGTGGGGTGTGGTCTGGCATAGGTTGTTGCCTATTGAGGGCGACAATTCTATGGCCGAAGACAAA
Source organism: Solanum piurae (assembly GCA_029582685.1). NCBI lineage: Eukaryota > Viridiplantae > Streptophyta > Magnoliopsida > Solanales > Solanaceae > Solanum > Solanum piurae. The sequence goes on from JAJOOO010019825.1 coordinate 19,051, forward strand.
GTAGTGTTAGTATATGCTTTATTGGCTGGATTACTATCAATTTGAGGTGGATTATTGCTGATGAGATTTGGAACCAAGTAATTAGGCCGACTAAGTCACTACCTTTCCCATGCCTGATTACGAGTTTATGCAAGGATTCAGATGTACCTATTCTAGCTAAATTTGATAATGAGACGATTATGGCAAATATGTTTGACACAAACAAGATGAAGGATGAGTCCGACTTCAGATGCGGGTGCGTAGGTCGGGCACTTGGGTATGTGGACTAGATGAGTGACCTGGGGTTGAGATAGTAGAGCGACTAGTGACACCTATGCGCACAACCACCTCGAGCCACACTACATCTGCATCAGAGATTTTAGTCACTCAAACCGAGACTGCTGATACGACATAGTCCCAATCATAGCCTTCACTATATGCATTCACACCGAAAAATTTTGTTAGGATGGTTAAGAGGATTGACACTTGTAATTTTCTCTGCAAGTGTGACAGTTAGCCCTGACAGATGGTCACAGGGTTTGACGGTCTGTCGGGCTTGCCATCAGAGCTCTCCTACGGCATCATGTTTCTTCATTATTCTTTCTTCCTTAAATTGAGTGATTTGCTATCTAACACAGTAGAAAATTATCAAAAGACACTATTGTTACCTAAGAACTAGCAATTATTTATAGATAAAAGTATCAAATGTTTTGTCAAATGCCAACACATCAACACCCTCAACTAAAAATATTTTCTTCTCCTCAAGCAACACCAAACACTATATTTATAGACCCATGGACTATTAATATTCATAACAGTTTCAAACATTCTTACTCAGGAATGCACATGTCTATCAGTTAATACGTCAACTCAAAAGGATCTAGGAATGACATCTTGATATGAACAACCATTTCTAAAGTTTTCTGACGGTAGGGTCCGATGGTCTATCATGTCTCTGACGGTCCGTCAAGCTCAACATCAGACATGCAGGGCCACAACTACACTCTAAAGATCATACAATGGCCAAAGTAATAGATCGTCACACCTATGATACGTCGTCAGGCGCGACGTTAGACGAACCTCGAGATTTTAGCATTTTATTGTTAAAATATAAATTTCCTGAAACTATAAATAGTATTTTTAGGGTTTATTTTATCATCTTTTTTTAACAAAGAACACGGTATTACTTGAGCAAGTTTTGAACGAGAGTCTACATTGATTTGCTGAAATCAAGGTGTTGCTTGACTTTAACTTTTGTAAGAAGTTTCTTATTGAATGAATGAAGTTCTATTCTTTGTTTCAATCATCATGAGTGGCTAAACCCTACAACCAAGAGTTCTGGAATCCAGAGTGGCTTGACCTAAAAATACGATTTTTACGAAATGAATCGATGTCATGCGTGTATATCTTGTTGGCTCTTTCATCTTAATCGACTTCTAAGGGTTGAAAAAATTACAACTTGCCTTAAGTTTATCTTGTTTGAGTAAAAAAGCCAAAATTTGGAAAAAGAGCTAATAACAAGGATTAAAGAATCTGGAAACGTCTAATGGTTAATGTTGTAGCAAGATTAACCAACTTGAGTATTTGTCCGTTGAAATTATTTGAACACTTTTAGTTCGAAAGAATAAAAGTGATAAGTATTTAATTTGATTGAGAAACAATTAGATGTAACATGAGTGTGATAAAATGATATATTAACAACACAAGATGAATTATGTAATTAACTCAAAAATGGTCAAATAGTTTTGGTGAACATAATCCTGGTTAATTCTATCTATTATTTCTAAATTAAGTGATATTGTTGATTGGTACTTGTTACGAATTTCTTTTCAAACTAAATCCCAAAATTTCTCATATTTCCCATTTTTTTGGGTAATAAGTAGCTAAAAGTAGATAACAATATACAACTTAGTTCTCGCCTTATTTACTGTGAGATTCCACCCCAACCTAGTAGGATTTTATTTTTTATGACGACCGCTTTATACTTCTTGATTGAGGTGTAATTTTAGGCATATCAATTAGCCCTGCCAAAAAGTGCATCATTTGTAATCAAGAAGAAGATACTTCGTACCACATCTTTCTATGTTATTCCATAGTAACTATCTTCTAGGAAGCTATAAATGTTACCCCTCCAAATAAGAGTCCACAATGGATCCTTAACTTCTTCAATGCAAATCACTCCCCGAAGAAATCTCTACTTACCTTGAAATACTTTATCACCTATATTATCTGGTACATTTGGTTAAATCATAATGATAATGTCAGGATGCTGAAATTCATGTACACTACTAGCCCTATTAGAAAGAGAAATAATAAGGTGAATATTAAAATCGGATGGTTTTCTTCTTTGTCAAGTGGCTTAAAATTCAACAACCTGGGGGGTTGCTCTGAGAAATCCTTTATTTCTCGTCCTTCTCAGGGGGTTGCTACGTGGATTACAGGTGACAGTAACAAGAATGAAGGGAAAGTTAACAGTTTCGACGACATTCAGGGAACTTCAAAACAACTTGTCTCCCGCTAAAGTTATTGTTGCAGCTCCAACTGAAGCAATTGTAACTGTTGGTGCTTAGAATCAACATTACCACATACATGGTATTGAAGGAGTTTATAGGGACAATCAAGGTAATTAGTTTGCGGGATATATTAATGTAACGACCCTCTTTGTCATTTTATGAATTTCACCCATTTTTCTAATATTAACCATTTTACTAGCTTTTATAAATAATTTATGACTTGTGAGAATGAGTGACTTCATTTTTAGATAAAATAAATGATTATTTTTGCTATTATAATAATAAAAAATTATTATTATTATTATTATTATAATATTAAGGGCCGAATTTGGCTGCTGCAAAAGTGTGGAAAAAGAAAAAAAATGCACGCACGAATGAACGGAACAAAAATAACGCAGAAGAAGAAAAGAAAAGAAAAACAAAAAAAGAAAAGGAAAAAGGAGGAGAAAAATTGAGATTTTTATCCAAAAGTGTTAAGGTAACGATTCTCGTCCTTTCTATTATATTTGTATGTGATTATGAATAAATTTTTAGGGTAGAAATGTGTTTAATTTATACTGCTTTAAGAAAATATAGCTCTAGGGTTCTTAGATCAAAATCTTGATTTAGGGGTCAAATAACGATCCGTTTTAGCTGAAATTTTGCATGCGAATTTGTTTTTATCATGGGTAAACATAATCTAAAATAAAATTTTAGATTCGAATTTGGTGGTTCGAGATGACTTTTTGACCCAATTTTTGAGCCGAAACTAAATATAGTAATGGGTAACATTTTATTTGTATTCTTATGAGAATTATATATTTGATAGATTGGAAGCACTTTGAAGCTTTATGAAAGGGGGAAGACTCAAGCCCTGAAGTAATTGCTCAATTATTTGAGGCAAGTGGATTTCTAAACCCTTGTTAAGTGCATAGAATCATGTATTTCCTTGTAGTATGGTTTTAAGAGTAATGAGATGTCACGCCCCGAGCCTACACCCTGGACGTGGCCGGCACTCGAGGACCATTGTTGGCCCCAAGCGAACCCTTTGTCTAGCTTACTACTCAGCGAAAGACTTTACTCAACAAAGATAAATTCGTGAAATAAACTTAGAATGTTATAAAAGAAACATTCAACTGGCCAAAGAGGCAACTCAAGTCTTCAAACATTAAATATTGAAAATGGAAAAGACTCATGAACTAACAATATCTAACTGTCTATGAAGCGTCTAATAACTGAGATGGATGTCGGGACAAGACCCACGACATCCTAATAAACTATAATAATAAAGCAACTCAAAGGGAATCCTTCGGAAGCAAGGAGGCTTACCAATAACTCTAAAGCTCAACTGGATCAACGAAGCGCAGGATGTTGATCCTGGTTACCTATATCTGCATCATTAAATGATACAGGACAAATGGCATCAGTACATTGAATGTACGAGCATGCGAGGGGAATTCTAAAATAAGACATAAGCTTGAAAATGGAACTGAAGAAATTAAGCTTGTCTCAACTCAACTCAATTCTTTTCAATATAAAGCACTAATAAAGATGCAGTATAAAGAAAAGCTTTAAAACATAAAGATAACAACTCAGTGTATTGAAAAACACCACAATAACTCAGTTTATTATATATGAAAATATAAGTAACTCTGTGGGAGATTCTATAACTGATAACCATCACAATGAGCTATGTGATGATACAACGTCTTGCATCACGTTGCTAGGGCCGTCCTATATTTTGTCGGGATATAGAACCTACTACTAAGTGGATCCACTAGTCTATGCTAAAAGCATTAAGGAATCATCTAAAAAGTATGACCCTTTTCTACCCATGTTGGCTAAACGGTTTATGGATAATTTGAATTTTCTGAACTGAAACTCGTCCCCACATCGGTGCTCAATACTACTCCAAAAATGTAAGTAGCGCATATGTTTAAAAACATAACTCTTTCAGTGGTTTGAGATTATTACTCAAAAACTAGCTCAAAATCTCTCTTGGAAATCGGTGTTTCCTCTCTTATTTAAATGTGAAAACATTTACTCTTTGGGAATACATAGTTCCCATATAATATTTTGAAGAAAATGAACTTCATTCTTACTGTTACTCAACTTAATTCTCAAGTCTTAAAACAAGTTTGAAACATTTGTAGAAGACTTTTGAAAAGACTCTAAGAACTCTTTAGGCATGACTCTTAGCTCTACCTTGAATTTGAATTATGGATTCAAGGTTATGATCTAATGTTACGGATGAACTCATGATGTTTATATGTAGCTTAGAGTGTAGAAATCAACTAAAAACATAGGTACGAGGGAACTCAACCGGAAAGAAGTGGGAAAGGGTAGAGGACTTGGCGACCCCTTGGCGTACTGAGTGGCGCAGGATACCAGACCCATAACTACAGAACCTAGGTTCGGGCACACTGAGTGGCGAGGCACCATAGAGCCCAAACTACAGATCCTGATGTCGGGCGACTGAGTGGCGCGGTGCCCCACCTCTTTTCCCAGAAAGTTTGACGAATTTCCTTACTCATTTTTCAACCCTATTTCATCTAGAATCGAGTGGTTTCTTCCCCCAATCAATTAGGTTCGAATACCCATCATTAGTGTACAAGAATCTACTCAAAAACAACCTTAGAACTCATACGATTTACACAAGATCTCATTAAAACCTCAACAATCAATATTATGAAGGAAACTTCAACAAAACTCATCAAGAACTCAAATCCTTTGCTTTCAAGAACGAAATTACGCTAAATAAGTCATGATTGGCACATGGGTGAACAAACCCAATGCTATGTGAACTCACATACCACTTTGGGATTAAAACCTTGGCGAAATCCGCAACGAAAAGATGTCTGGCGTGCAGTCTCGAACATGGCATCCTCGAGGTCAGCTAGATCATCATACACCTCAGTATCACGCACAACGATCTTCTCCTTGTCGGTCTCAGCATCCGACTTATCAATAACTACATCATCCCTATGTACATCTCCGATGGTAGCCGGAGGAATCTCTGAAGTCTCAGGAGCGTCCAAATAATCTGTAGCCTCGAGTAATGAAGTGAAATCAGTAGACTTTATATAGTTTATGTCCTTCCTCAAATCTGCTACTTCAATTTTCAAAGTTGTCACCTTGGAGGTCTCCCCCTTCTTGCTCTCACAAGCCTCAACTCTCGTGGTGAGAGTGTCAATGAAAGTCTGAAAGGGGGTCAGTGCAGCAATGATGGCACTCTCAATCATCCATGCGATGGATCTCTCAAGTCAAGTTGCCCTCACATCAGCTGAATGGTCCAAGTGTCCCATCTTTAGGATCATCGCCTGAGTAATCTTGGCGGGCTGGGATGAGGTAGATGCACCTAGGGCCTGTTAAGAGGAAGAAGGGGCAGATGTACCTAAAGGCCCAGAGTCCAGAGTAGGCAAAAATGCCTCTACAGGTATAGAATCGATGTCCACCTTCGGGGATGTATCCACCGGAGCTGCGCTCCTCCTGTCAGCCTCCTCTCGAGTGTACTAGGCCTCAATGCGCTGGATGTCAGTGGAGGAAGATGGGGTAACCTCAATATCTCTCATATAGTCTCGGGGTACTCCAGCACGCCGACACAACTCCGTGATCAGGACTGGGAATGGCAGGGAAGTCTGACTCTGCTTGGCCCCCATGGCCATCTCTTGCTCTATAAAGAGTCCCAAGGCGATGCTCCTCCGGGTTATGATAGCTCCAAGGCAAGCTGCCTAAGGGTGGCGCAGAATGGACTCGTTCTGGGATGGCATTATAGTGCTGCTAATAAATCCAAACCAGAACCGAGCAGGAATGCTGAAGTCCCTCTTCTCTATGGGAACCCCTACCTCGATCCAGCTCGAGGTGGTATTAATGATCCATAAGCAGCGTAGAACTCCCGGACCCAATTTGGGATATAAGGACCTCGGGGTTGAGTGAATAACTAGAACTTGTGAGACTTTATGCAACTAATTATCTCCGACTACCTGTCAATGACCACATCAGTGGATATACGTTTTTCCTTGATGATTGTCCTTATTCCCTCAGTGTTCAGTCTATTCATAGACTTGGGAGGAGGACTTTGTACTGGTGGTGCTAGGACCACGGCATGTGCTGTAGCTGGAGTAGAAGAAGTGTTGGTCTAAGGAGTCCTGGTCGTAGACGGATCATTCATCCTTTTGGAGTGCAACTCTGCCCTCTGTGCTGCTACTAACTCATCATCCTCAGAAGCGGCAACCTGATGCTCATGGTGCTCACCCTCACTCTCATAAGTAGTGAGGTGTGTGGCATAGATATCATCATTGTCAAAGCTGACCTCCGGTGACGCAGGTGCCTTGCCTTTTCCTTTGCCTTTCCCACCAGTTGTGGGAAGTTTGGTAGCTTTGGCCTTGGATGCAGCTGCATCCTTATTAATTGTGATCCCCTTAGCCTTCTCTCGGGGTGGCATGTTTCTCCCAGCAACTTTTGGTCTAGCCATGTCTGCCAAAAGCATCAGAAAAAGTGAGAAACACTTCGAGCAAAATGATAGAAAAATAGTTGCAGACGGACTTGCCGAACTAGTCGGCGAGTCACTAAATCACTTTGGCATGCTAGATCGGGCTCACCGAAAGGATTGGCTTAAAATTCTCAAAATGATTTGGCATGTCGGCGATGGAAAGGCCTTTCGGCAAATCGCCGGCAGCATTCGGCGATCAAGGATCAGCCCGCCGAAAGTTACAGTGCAAATAAGGGATAGGGCTGCAGACAAAAGGAGATCAAGAAGAACGTTCGGCGAGTCACCGAGTACTTTCGGCGACCACAGGCTTCTCACCAAAAGTTACAGAACCAAACTACTCATTTAGCATGAAATTTAAGAGCGAGATGGGGAACTTCGGTGAACTGCCGATTGGTTCGGCAAGCTCGACCCAGCTCGCCAAACAACCCAACGTGCCTACTTCAACCCAACTTCTCAAATTCAACCCCACAACCCCCGAAAATAAAATCAAAGTATGCACTTATCAAATTAGGCTCAAACCCATTACACCCACTACCCCGGGATACTCAAACTTCTATCGGTTTTGCCAAATTTGGCCATTTGATGACTTTTTCCCTTAAGAATGGCGTCAACCGTTCCATCATTGGGCAAAATACGTCATTTGGCACAAATACGGGCAACTTAGACTTCACCCGACTAGACCCAACAACATGCAACCACAATCCCCACAAATTTTTAACAAATTTCAAGGCGCAAAATCACATGAATTCACCAATCTAAACATTACGGGCAAGATTATCAAATTAACACAGGCACACACAAACACAATTATAATCAGAGAGGCCCAACACACATCAATAAGATAAGATCATTGCAAATGAGTACAAAATTGCTAAAAATAAACTTGGGGTTCAGAAAACCAAACTTAGATGCCGAATACTCAAGATTGAAATGCTAGGCGGCAAAGTAATCTACTTCGAACACACAATCAATGACTCAAATATGATAAATATGCAATAAATATAGGAAATACTATGCAGGTGTGAGTTTGGGAAGATTAAAAGTGAGGGAAAGTGAAAGAGTTTGAAACTTTTGAACTTTTGGCCTTAAAAACCGTCCAGTTCTCGCCCATTTGGCGACATTAGTGTTGCTCATCGACCCACTCGGTGACACGCTGAATGGGCACTTACCTTGCCAAGTTTTACAGGACCTCCAGTTAATGTGGGGGTCCAAACGGCGGACAAAGTAGGGATCACCGACCTGGTCGGGATCACCGACCTTGTCGGGATCACCGACCTGGTCGGGATCACCGACCTGGTCGGGATCGCCGACCAGGTCGGCGATTTGCCAAGTTGCTTATGGGATCACCGAGTTTTACAGACTCCACTTTGAAAATGTCTTGAGTCTAACGGCGGTCTAGGTCGGGCTCGTCGACCTCTTCGGAGATTTGCCGACTGGGCTTTTAGCTCGCCAACCTGCACTTTTCAAACACTTTCCACACTTTGACTTGCACATTCAACACACCATTATTTAAAACTTAAAAAGAAAGAAAATAAAACTTGGGTTTCCTCCCAAGCAGCGCCTTAGTTAACGTCGCGGCACGACGCAAGTCCCCACTTAAGTTCCATTAATGGAGTTTACCTCATTTTCATAAGGAAATCCCTCTTCTTGTTCTGGGTAGAGATCATTCAGTCATGTTCTTCGATTTTTTGTAGAATGAGTAAGAGGACCTCTTCAAGTTGTCCACCCTCTTGCTTCTTCATCTTTCGACGCTCGTAAGGGGGAATGTACCTATCCATCTTCTTGGACACTACCTCTAATTGCATGACTTTCTTGGCCAAGACATCCAGTTGAGTAAACAATGTGGCCAATTATGGTCTTTTTCTTTCTCCTTGTTGGTCTTGGACATGTTATCAAGGAGTTGGGCTGCAGTCTCATAGGAATGTTGCATCAAGCATCCCAAAGAGAGTTGGTCAGTCATAATTCTATTTTCGGGGCCAAGATCCCGGTAGAAGCATTCCAGAACCATCTTATCTAGAATTCCATGAGTTGGGCATTGCTGCAATAGGGACTTAAACCTTTTCCACAACTCATGAATGGCTTCACCCTCCAATTGCTTGAAATTTAGGATGTTATCCCTAAAAATCATCTATCACACCCCAAACTCAAGGGGCACAACTGGATCCTAATGCCAAAAATCAGGCCCGAGCCGATCCTGCTGAACCATTTGCTACTAGCGCATGGCAGCCACACGCAATCAAGAAATCAAACAAGTATATCTCGGCTTAAAATTAAGACATCGGCCGGCAAGGCCCCTGCCAACTGATCTATAAAAGAAACAGCTACTCCCAGGAGATCATATAAATAAATAGCCAACTAGCA
>JAJOOO010019826.1:0-22773 GCA_029582685.1 Solanum piurae
CTCCATGCCTTGGCTGCTGATCTACGGCCACCATCTACGGAGCGTCAATAGACCTACGGTCCGTAGATCACTCCGTAGATGCCCTTTTCTGCATCTCTTTCAGCTGTCTCTTTACTTCCACGCCTGAACATCTTTCCTGCAAAATATGATTAAAACACATAAAAACCAATACTAAAAGGCCCTAGACATACACAACTTATAAGTGAAATGTATTAGAAATACCGTAAACTCACGGTATATCAAATGCCAAGTGCATGGAGATTTTATACGGGTTCCGCCGAATGAGCTCAATGTGATAGGTTCCCCCTGGCCATTTGTCGCTTGGGTCATGAATGTTATCGGACCCATAGAACCTCTCGTATCAAATGGACATCGTTTCATCCTAGTATCTATCAATTATTTTACAAAATGGTCGAAGCTTTGACATGTAAGACAGTGACAAAGAAGGTGGTAGCAGACTTTGTTCGCAACAATATAGTTTGTTGGTTTGGAATTCCAGAATCAATCATAAGAGATAATGCAGCCAATCTCAACAACAATCTTATGAGAAAAACTTGTGAAAGGTTCAAGATAGTTCATCGGAATTCCACAGTTTACCGGCCACAGATGAATAGAGCAGTTGAGGCCGCAAATAAGAATATCAAGAAGAATTTAAGGAAAATAATGGATAGTCAGCCAATGACATAAGAAGCTACCATATTGTCACGACCCAAGGGTACCCCTAAGGTGTAACAAGGCACATAGAGCCCCAAAAGGGCACCATGTCAGCCATTTAGCATATCATAACATAAGTAAAGAATAATAAGGAGTAAAACACATTTCAAGTCTTAAGAAGTTTTCATAAAAGCATAGCGGAAGTCTAGACTTGTCTCATTTAGCCATCTATTACAATTGAGAATTCAAATAGGGTCACAGCCCTAAAACAACATAGTCCGAAAGTGAAAATATATGAATGAAACTACAATGATAGAATTCGTACTTGAATCATGAGGACTCACCAAACTAGCAAGGAGAATGATCAATTCCAAGATCTAGCCACAATGGAGACCACCTTGAGAACTGGACCCTACACTTTGTGAAAAATATAGAAAATATAGGTTAGTACAAAAATGCAGTAAGTATGATAGTCATGCAGAAAACCTTGAAAACATGCTAAAAGGGAAATTTTAGTTGAATGCATGCAATTTTACTAAGTTAAAGCATCATTTCAAAGAGAATAGAAAAAGCATAAGTCATAAGCATGTTCCTTACATAAATCATCATGTCATAGTGCAGCATATCATAAGCACCCTCAAAATCTACTTGTGCAATGCATGAATAATATCACATAATCCTAACCATGCTAAGTAAATCTTCTTATGTAACCATAGTTCATAAATCATCTTATTTCTCATAGTGGAAATGAGCCTTAATTGACATAGACCATGTGAGCTAAACATGAAATCCGGTGTTACCCACACCGAAAAGGGTTGTCCTACTTGCCTAAGGTAAGACCATCAGTTTTTAGGTGGATCCACTAGCTAAAGACCTATGGGGGCACATAGTTGATGCGATACGGAGATCGTTACTAGAAACCCGGCCTTTCTCACGGAAAGGTTTCTATCTCAAGAGATTGCTTCTAGAAACCCGGCCTTTCTCACGAAAAGGTTACCATATCATATTCAATATCCACTCGGTGCTAAGCATTCATCCAAAGGAGTACTCATTAAGTCATAACTTGTTTCATTAAGATAGCTCATTAGATCATGCGTGAGAATAAATTTTCACCGTCCATGTCTCCATATGACATTAGATTCAATTAGGCGAGAATAGCCTTGTCAACCTTAGAATCTTCATCATGTAAGAAAACCTTTCACATTATGTTCATTATGTGTTCATGAGAATAGCCTTTCAATCAACACAACAACATCATCATAATCATGCGCACTTCACTCTCAAAGTGTTCTTAAAGCATATACATCAATCTCATAATCATGCATAATTCTCATACTTTGCCCATCAAGGACCATAGATCAAATTTAATCAACACATCTAGGATTACTACATTATACATGGATAATAACATGATTCAATTAACTAAATTGATATAAGCATAATCTCATAATACTTTTCTTTCATCAATTCACCCACATCACAAGTCATAAATTGAGAATATAGAAATCTCATGTATTATTGGGATATATCATCTTAAAACCATAAAAAATCATCAATTCAATCTTAATATAAAGTAATTAAATCAATAAAACCATTTTTGAAAAGAATCCATGACTTAGAGTAAAACCCTAGCTTTTTGGGTAAAATTACTATTTTGAAATTGAGTTTGGAGGGACTCCATGGATGAAGGACTATCATACCTTGGTGAAGAATTCCCAAGAAATCAAGTGAAAAAATGCCTTCCTCTTCTACCCTAGCTTGACTTTCTTCTTCTTCCTTGGAGTTCTAGAGAGAAGACTTTGGGGAAATTGGATTTGATTTCTGAATTTGGAAATTATGATGTAGATAAATAGATTTAGGGGTCTTAAAACATTATATACTTAGTCTAAGTTAATACAAAACGACATCACTTAATATTAACTTGAAAGTGGAAAACCCCAAAACACCCCTTAACTAACTCACCAAGACGGTTTCAGGCATGACCCACGACCCCCTCACCTACGGACCATCGTTGGACCCACGTCCCATGCTGGTGAAGCGTGGGTCGGGGTTCTGGGTCATATTTTATGGAGCTTGAGCTATGGATGCCTACCCACGGAGCGTGGGTTGACCCATGAGGCATTGGTGCCCTCCGTGGGTCACTGCCAGGCTGCCTCTAGGAGGCTTTTCCTCAAGGACCGATGGTTGGTCCTTGGGTCTTAAACCTTGACGTTCTAACACGATAACATGAATTTTAAGGTACGGGGAGGTACGTTTAAGGCTCTAATCCTAACATCAAGCTCTAGCTTAGCCTACTAGTTTCTGGAGTGTTACAATATCTCCCCCTTGGGGACAGTCATCCTCGAATGATGATCTAGACATTTTACAGAATTTAAAGACTTAAGACTAGCAGCCCATCATGCATGAAACATCAAATTAATGCACAATTCAAAGGAGGAAACTTCAACTCTATCTCAAACATAATCAATGGAACATGAGGAGGTAGGAACCACATCTAACAACTCATTATGCATGAAAACTCATTATTTCTCATATTCATAGGAGGAATTACCTTCTCCAACTAAAATCATGCTCCACACAACATCATGGAGCCAATATGCAATTACTCTCAAAAGCATATTAAAGCATGTTCATCAATCATCTCATGAAGTCAGTTAGGCAATTCATACTAAATGCACAACAATATGAGGCACATAAATCATAAAAACTCATTTTCCTACTAAACATGAATTTCATCAAGAACATGCAAAACATAAGGAAATCATTGGAAAAACACTTATAACACACATGATTCCCAAAATACTAAAACTTAAGAGGAATTACTTACCAAGCTTGAATAGGAGTAGAAGATAAGAGATGAGGATATCGGGATTTCTTATCGACCTCGGCCTCCCAAGTAGCACCCTCAACTACGTGATTTCCCACAAAATCTTTACGGAAGCTATTTCCTTGTTTCTCAATCTTTTGACTTGCCAGTGTAGGATTTCTACCAGGACCTCTTCATAGGAAAGTCTTTCATCAACTCCCAAGCCTTTTAAGGGAATAATGGATACTGTATCTCCAATACACTTCTTAAGTATAGAAACATGAAATACCGGATGAACCGCGGCCAACTCATTTGGCAAATCCAACTCATAGGCAACCTTCCCAATACGCTTCAAAATTTGATATGGGCCTACATACCGGGGACTAAGTTTCCCTTTCTTGACAAATCTCATCACACCCTTCATGGGTGAGATTTTTAAATAGACCCAATCATTAACCTCAAATTCTAGATCCCTTCTTCTCACATCGGCATAGGATTTTTGTCTACTTTGAGTCATTCTCAACCTCTCTCTAATGAACCAGACCTTCTCAATAGATTCATAAACCGATTTGGGTCTAATAAGAGCAATTTCACCTACCTCAAACCAACCAATCGGATACCTACATCTCCTACCATACAAGGCTTCAAAAGGAGCCATACCGATGCTTGAGTGATAACTATTATTGTAGGCAAACTCTACTAATGGCAAATGATCATCCCAATTACCCTTGCAGTCTATAACACATGCCCTCAACATATCTTCTAATGTTTGAATGGTACTCTCCACTTGCACATCAGTTTGGGGATGCAAAGTCATGCTAAGCTTGACCTTAGTCCCAAGCCCTTTTTGGAATGACTTCCAAAAGTGTGAAGTAAATTGAGTACCCCGATCCAAAATAATAGATGAAGGAAACCCATGCATCTTCTCCACCTCATTTATATACAACTTGGCATAGTCTTCTGCAGAATGAGAAACCATACGGGAATGCAGTGGGCTGATTTTGTCATCTGATCTATAATGACCCAAATAGAATCATGTTGCCTTCGGGTATGAGGTAAACCCATAATAAAATCCAAATTCACCTCTTCCCACTTCCAAGTGGGAATTGGTATAACTTGCAATGAGCCTCCCGGCCTTTGATTCTCAACCTTAACTTGTTGACAATTCATACATTTGGCTACAAATCCTGCAATATCCTTTTTCATTCTGTTCCACCAGTAGACATCCCGTAGATCACGGTACATTTTGGTGGCTCCCGGATGAATAGAATACCAAGAACTATAAGCCTCCTCTAGAATTTTTTCAATCAAACCATCAATATTCGGAACACATAACCAACCTTGGTACCTAAGCACCCCATCTCCCCCTTGGGAGAAAGCCTCAACGGACTTTTTGAGTACCGACTCATTCAACTCAACTAGTATAGGATCAAGGTCTTGCTTAGACTTTACATCAATCACAAAGGATGATTCGGACGCATTATGGATCATGACACCACCCTTGGTGGAATCCACTAGTTAAACACCTAGTCGAGCCAACCTATGCACATCACGAACTAATTCTTTCTTTTCATCCTCTACATGAGCCACACTACCCATAGACAATCTACTAAGCGCATACGCTACCACATTAGCTTTATCGGGGTGATAAAGGACACTCATATCATAATCCTTCAAGAGTTCTAACCACCTTCTTTGTCGAAGATTCAAGTCCTTTTGACTAAACACATATTGAAGACTCTTGTGATAGGTAAAAATATCAACATCCACCCCATATATATAATGCCTTCATATTTTTAAGGCAAACACAACCGCCACTAATTCAAGGTCGTGAGACGGATAATTTTTTTCATGTACTTTAAGTTGCCTTGAAGCATAGGCGATTACCTTACCATTTTGCATAAGCACACATCCCAACCCAACTCTAGATGCATCAACATACACCACAAAGCCATCCGTACCCTCCGGTAAGGTCAACACCAGAGCGGAAGTAAGTCTATTTTTAAACTCTTGGAAACTTTTCTCACAAGTTTCCGACCACTCAAACTTAGCCTTCTTTTGAGTCAAAGTCGTCAATGGAGAAGCAATGGAGGAAAAGCCCTTAACAAATCTTCTATAATAACCGGCCAAACCCAAAAAGCTCCTAATGTCCAAATGAGTTAGAGGTATTGACCAACTCTTGACCGTATCTGTCTTCTTGGGATCCACCTCTATACCCTTACTAGACACAATGTGACCAAGGAAAGCCACGGACCTTAACCAAAATTTACACTTACTAAACTTCGCAAATAGTTTGTGGTCCTTTAGGACTTGCAATACTATCCTAAAGTGGTCCACATGTTCATTTTCACTTCTTGAATAGATCAAAATGTCATCAATGAACACTATCACAAACATATCCAGATATTGTCGGAATACCCTATTCATTAGGTCCATAAATGTCATCGGGGCATTAGTCAACCCAAAAAACATAACTAAGAACTCATAGTGACCATATTTTGTTCGGAAAGACGTCTTGGGAATATAAACCCCTTTCACCCTCAATTGGTGATAGTCCGAACAAAGATCAATCTTAGAGAAATAACTAGCCCCTTAAAATTGGTCAAACAAGTCATCAATTCTCGAAAGAGGATATCTATTCTTGATGGTCACTTTATTCAATTGATGATAATCAATGCACATTCTATGGTCTATCTTTCTTCTTAACAAACAACACCAAAGCACCCCATGGAGAGATACTCGGTTGAATAAAGCCCTTGTCTAGCAAATCCTTTAGTTGCTCTTCCAACTCCTTTAACTCCACCGGAGCCATTCTATAAGGAGGAATAGAGATAGGTTGTGTATCCGGAAGGAGGTCAATACCAAAATCTATTTCCCACTCAGGAGAAATACCGGGTAAATCATCGAGAAAAACTTTAGGGAACTCATTAACCATCGGATCAACTCAAGAGAAGGGGTTTGGAATCTACATCCCTCACCCTCACAAGATGGTAAATACACCCTTTGGAGATCATCTTCCTAGCCTTAAGGCATGAGACAAATTTACCTCTAGGCATAGAAATTCCTCCCTTCCACTCTAATATAGGCTCATTTGGAAATTGAAATCTAACCACCCGAGTCCTACAATCGATAAAGGCATAACATGCATGTAACCAATCCATACCAAGAATAACATCAAAGTCTAACATGTCAAGTTCTACCAAGTCAACAAGAGTAACTCTATGGGACAAGGAAATGGGACATCTTCTATAAACTTTCTTAGCCACCACGAAATCTCCAAACGGGGTAGAAACCGAAAAAGGTTCTAGTAACACTTCGGAGAGTATATCAAACTTCATGGCCAC
Organism: Solanum piurae; assembly: GCA_029582685.1. Classification (NCBI taxonomy): domain Eukaryota; kingdom Viridiplantae; phylum Streptophyta; class Magnoliopsida; order Solanales; family Solanaceae; genus Solanum; species Solanum piurae. Next base: position 6,805 of record JAJOOO010019826.1, read on the forward strand.
ATAAGGTGTTACAAATGACAAAGTAGCACCGGGATCTAACAAGGCATATACATCAATAGAAAAGACTTTTTACATATCGGTCACCACATCCGGGGAGCTCTCTTGGTCATCTCAGGATCGAAGAGCATAAAAGCGGTTTTGCTTTTGAGCATTGGAGTTTGAACCACTTAGAGGAGCTTGCTTACCTTCTTTCCCCTTGGTCGTAAGTGTTGGGCAATTCCTCATTTGATGGCCACCCTTACCACAACCAATACAAACATCGGTGTCGGCTAGGCACTTACCCTCATGGATCTTCCCATATTTTGCACAATTAGGCCTATGCACATAAGAACCACCACTATTACCTCCTTGAGGTTTAGGGTTAGAAACCCTATCTTTGTTGAACCTTGGGGAAGCATTTGGGAAACCTTAGTTGGAAAACCTTTGCTTGAACGACCTTGTCCATCGGACTTAGCATTGGAGAAGTTCCAATCACCGGTCCTTGGAATTTTTGCCTCCCTATTCATTATTTTGAGCTTTAACTCCTCAATGTGTTAGGCGTATACCATAAGATGTGAAATATTCATATCACCAATGAGCATTGTCGAACGACATTCTTCCTCTACCAAGTCGGACACTCCCATCACAAATTTATTCATTTTTGCCCTTGAGTCCGCCACTATAGTTGGAGCATACTTGGATAATTGAGTGAACTTAAGATCATACTCCTTCACACTCATACCTCCTTGATGAAGGTTAATGAACTCTTGCATCCTTCGTTCCCTCAACTCTAGGGGAAAGAATCTATCAAAAAAAATTCAATTTTAACAATTCCCATTCTACTAGGCCCGCTCCAATGGGTCTCTCACCCTTCCATTGTTCATACCAAACTTGAGCCACATTTTTCAATTGGTAGGCGGTTAACTCCGCCTTCTCTTCCGAAGACACCTCCATAATGTCAAGCACTTTATAAACCTCATTGATAAACCTTTGGGGATCCTTTCTACCTTGGAGCTATGAAACTCATAAGGGTTCATTCTAGCAAAATCCCTCACTTTAGAAGCCACAGAATTTATATTAGGGTTTACCAAAGCTACCACCTCTCTGTTAGCTTGGGCCGTCATAGCTTGGGATTGAGTTGTTACGGCTTCATCTTGAGTCGTCATGTCTTGGGCCAATATTTGGAAAGTCGACCTAATCTCCACATCCGACATAGCCGGAGGATTGATCGGAGCTTGAGGAACTTGAGGAGGAGCTCATTCATTCACAGTCTCATCTTCCATCCTTCTAGCGTTATCCCTTCGTGTATTCATATCCTAAAGACACATGAGAAGGATTAGAAGGAAGACTTTATAGAGTTGAATTCTAAGGCACGACTCAAGAGTAATGAAAGAAGTGTAGTTTCCTAAACATTTTATAGTCTCTCATTCATAAATGTGGCGCACTTCACACTCATGAACAAGACTCTACTAGACGTGACTTATGACACATCATCTTAGAATCATTCTAAACATTTTGCTCTGATTACCAAGTTTGTCACGACCCAAAAGTACCCCTTAGGTGTAACAACGCACATAGAACCCCAAAAGGGCACAATGTAAGACACTTATCATATCATAACATAAGTAAAGAACAATAAAGAGTAAAACACATTTCAAGTCTTAAGAAGTTTTCATAAAAGCATAGCGGAAGTCTAGACTTGTCTCATTTAGCCATCTATTACAATTGAGAATTCAAATAGGGTCACAGCCCTAAAACAACATAGTCCGAAAGTGAAAATATAAGAATGAAACTACAATGATAGAATCCATCCTCGAAGCATGAGGACTCACCAAACTAGCAAGGAGAATGATCAATTCCAAGATCTAGCCACAATGGAGACCACCTTGAGAATCGTACCCTACACTTTGTGAAAAATGTAGAAAATATGGGTTAGTACAAAAATGCAATAAGTATGATAGTCATGCAGAAAACTTTGAAAACATGCTAAAAAGGACATTTTAGTTGAATGCATGCAATTTTACTAAGTTAAAGCATCATTTCAAAGAGAATAGAAAAAGCACAAGTCATAAGAATGTTCCTTACATAAATCAGCATGTCATAGTGCAACATATCATAAGCACCCTCAAAGTCTACTTGTGCAATGCTTGAATAAGATCCCCATAATCCTAACCATGCTAAGTAAATCTTCTTATGTAACCATAGTTCATAAATCATCTTATTTTTCATAGTGGGAATGAGCCTTAACCGACATAGACCATGTGAGCTAAGCATGGAATCTGGTGTTACCCACACCGAAAAAGGTTGTCCTACTTGCCTAAGGTAAGACCATCAGCTTTTAGGTGGATCCACTAGTTAAAGACCTATGGGGGCACATAGTTGATGTGATACGGAGATTGTTACTAGAAACTCGGCCTTTCTCACGGAAAGTTTTCCATCTCATAGTCAATATCCACTCGGTGCTAAGCATTCATCCGAAGGAGTACTCATTAAGTCATAACTTGTTTCATTAAGATAGCTCATTAGATCATGTGTGAGAATAACCTTTCACCGTCCATGTCTACATATGACATTAGATTCAATTAGGTGAGAATAGCCTTTTCAACCTTAGAATATTCATCATGTGAGAAAACCTTTCACATTATGTGTTCATGAGAATAGCCTTTCAATCAACACAACAACAACATCATAATCATGCACACTTCACTCTCATAATCATGCATAATTCTCATACTTTGCCCATCAAGGACCATAGATCATATTCAATCAACACATCTAGGATTACTACATTAGACATGGATAATAACATGATTCAATTAACTAAATTGATATAAGCATAATCTCATAATACTCTTCTTTCATCAATTCACCCACATCACAAGTCATAAATTAAGAATATGCGGATTTCATGGATTCTTAGGAGATTTCATCATAAAACCATAACAAATCATCAATTCAATCTTAATATAAAGTAATTAAATCAATAGAATCATTTTTTAAAGGAATCCATGACTTGGAGTAAAACCCTAGCTTTGTGGGGAGAATTACTATTTTGAAATTGAGTTTGGAGGGACTCCATGGATGACGACTATCCATGGACGAAGGTCTACCATACCTTGGTGAATAATTCCCATGAAATCAAGTGAAAAAGCCTTCCTCTAGGAGGCTTTTCCTCAAGGACCCATGGTTGGTCATTGGGGTTTATACCTTCTAATACGATAATATGTATTTTAAGGTACGGGGAGGTACGTTTAAGGCTCTAACTCTAACATCAAGCTCAAGCTCAGCCTAATAGTTTTCAGAGTGTTACACGTATGTTTTTCTCGATTATCGCACCACAATCAGAACATCCACCGGGGGAACTCCTTATATGTTGGTTTATGGTTCAGAGGCAGTAATACGTGTTGAGGTGGAAATGCACTCTTTAAGGATTATTCAAGAGGTTGGACTAGATGATGCAGATTGGATACGTAGCAGGAATAAAAAATTGATGCTCATCGGTGAAAAGAGGATGGACACAGTTTTTCACGGTTAACTCTATCAGAACAAAATGACCAAAGCATTCAACAAGAAATCCAAACCTCGACAGTTCACACCGGGGCAGTTAGTATTGAAAAAGATCTTTCCTCAGCAAGGAGAAGCCAAAGGAAAATTTGCACCGAATTGGCAAGGACCCTTCATGGTTCATAGAGTACTCTCTAGAGGAGCAGTAATCTTAGTAGAAATGGACGGTAGAGTGAGCACAAAGCCAATCAATTCAGATGCCATCAAGAAATACTACATATGAAAACCTCAAGATTAGTGTTTATTTCTTGTACTTTTGCATTTTTGATGTAACAGAACTACGTTTAGACCTGACTTCCCACAGTGGGGTACATAGGCAACCCACATCGGATCCGGTCTCCCTTAGAAAACCCAAAAATATCATTTCCATATATTTAGAACTATGTTACATCTGCATTCCCTGAGTGGGATACGTAGGCAATCCTTGTCGAATTTGATCCCTTGCATTGTTTACTTCTTTATTGTTTTCGAACTACGTCCTGACCTGATTCTGCTTGGATACGTAGGCAGCTTAAGTCAGGCCCGGTCATTGCATTACATGTTCTTACTTTTCCCTTCATATTTTTCACTTTTTAATTGTATTTGAACTACGTCCTGACATAATTCTGCTTGGATATGTAGGCAGCCTGAGTCAGGCTCGGTCATTCCATTTCATATTTTTCACTTTCCCATTGTATTGAACTATGTCCTGACTTGATTCCACTTGGCTATGTAGGCAGCTTGAGTGAAGCTCAGTCATTGCATTACATACTTCTATTTCTCCCACTTGTATTCGAACTATGTTATGATCTGATTCTTATTTTGGGGATACGTAGGCAGCCTGAGTCAGGCTCGATCAATGCATTTCATAATTTCCATTTTTTGTACCCTTAGAGAACACTTCCTCATTGCTAGCGTAACCTCGAAATATGAAGAATATCGATCGTCATAGTGTCTTCAAAAGAGCTAGGGAAGCTTCATCAGAATGGTAAAAGCTACAAGAAGACTATGTTGGATATAGTCAACAAAATGGAAACCTCGATAGACTTCGAAACATGTCATAATCTAAAAACGTTGGAGAATTACTATAGATATACCTAATATATACGTAGTATACTTATTTTCTAGAAAAAAAAGATAATTCTTTTCAAAAATATTTTTCTACTCTTCCACCTACCAAGTCTCTAGGTTAAGAAACTATATGTGGGACTAAGAAGGTGCCGAAGGATTCCAGTGATGAGGCTTCGATCCGCGAGTCGATACAAATCAACACCCCTTCCCAAACTAAAATTTTCTTTGAGTTCAGGAACATAGGAACCAAGAAAAATAACATCAAGTTCTCAGGGCATGACCAGAAACGTCATTCGACTTCTCACAATCGTTAGCCAAAATACTCTTTCCCTACTTTATTTCCCGGAAGTACTTCAACTTGCATCTTATGTCTAAGAATATTTCATTTAATTTTTTGCAGGTACGCTCAAGATCCAGATCAAATACTGAAGAAAAAGAAGGCACTCGTAGGTGTTATGACGTAATTTTACTATCTTTATAAAAATCACTTTTGAAATGTTCTAAGTACAAAATAATTTGAGAAAAATACTTAGAAAAGAGTCGCCACTTAATTTTTGAAAAAAATTAAGAAAACTTATATTTTTCAAACAACTTAAACAAAAAAAATCATTTGAAAATACCAAAAAGGGTTTGGGGTTCAATTTATACTTCTAGAAGGGTTTAAGCATTTGAAGTGTCCGCTAACGCGCACTCGACCTACGACTTGACCAAAATATTTTTGACTAATTTTGAAAAGAATTGAACTAGTAAAGAAATATTATTTTACTTTATTTGTTTATTTATACTTCTTTTATTTTTATTTCATTTATATATAAATATGTAATATTTCCTTTTTAAAAAAATCACTTGAAATATAAAAAACTTAAGTGATCAGAATGATTTAGTAAATCTTGTCAAAATAAGGATTAAAACATTTGAAATAATCTAAGAAAGAAGTGATTTTAAATAACGAGGCTGCGTAGACAAGTAATTAAATAAAGCACTCAAAAAGTTTAAAAATGTTACTCGTTAGGGGATTTAATTAAATTAAAACCAAAACAAATAAAGCTAGAGTTAATAAAAACAAACAATAAATAATCACAATTAAATAATTTAGGAGAGTAAAGGAGAAGATGAATTTGAGCCCTTTTTGGGGCCAAATTTGATGTTGTTTTTGGGCTGCGGCTTAATTCCTATTTTTGTATACATCTGTTGTAATATCAATGTATACAACTCGTATATCAACTCCATTTCTTTCCTTCCAGACCTGTAACAACTTTTGTTTCTTTAAACAAAGATGAGGCTGACTCAAAGATGGACCTCAACTCAAAGAAATGCAAGGAATGAGTCCGAAGTGAACTTGGATTGACTTTCGAGGGGCAAGAACTGAGACCAAATGTCACGCCTCAAATTCCATTAAGACGGACAGGCACCCGATGCCCAAAAGGCCCGAGAAAACCAACATGCACCTAGATGATTTCTTCCACATTGCTTACAAATCTATCGAGGAAGCCTTGATTGGCTTGTACTTCCCTGCTCTTGATGACCCGCTATTTTTGAGCCTTGGCTTTCACATCTTTGCCCAAACTGATTACCCCTAAACCCTTGAAACCGTGGTGGAGCACTATTTGTAGAGTAGAAAGATGATGGCCTAGGCGGTCTGTTAAAGAACTGAGGCCTAAACTCACCTTGGGATGGTGTAAACTGCCCCATGGATCTGGCACTCTTAGAATGCCCTATTACCGACTCATGTGTCCTTCTTCTTTGCCTTTGATCCTCCAACTTTTGCGCAAAAGCTTGCATCCTTGCTATATCCATATCTTTATTCAACGAAGCAATGGTACAATCTCTAACCAGATATGAATCTAATCTATCCACATATCGATGAACTCTATCCTTCATAGTAACTACTACATTAGGAGCATACCTGGCCAAGGAATTAAATTTGAGACTGTACTCGCTCACACTTATACTTCCTTGGTGGAGATTAAATACTGATCTACACGGGCCTCTCGGATCTCCAATGGCATATAATGGTCAAGGAATGCCTTTTTGAACTCTTTCCACATAGCTGAAGGTGCATTTGTTCCCCTAGATTGCTTCCAAGCTTCATACCACAATATAGCCACACCCTTTAATCTATATGATGCTAACTCAAGTGCTTCTTTACCACTTATATGCATAACATCCAAAGTGTGTTGGATCTGATCTATAAAGTTTTGTGGATCTTCATTAGGATCTGAACCGGTGAATGATGGAGGGTCCAAATTTAAAAAATCATGTATTTGCGTGCCGGTGCTCTATCTACACTACTAGTGCCTGCAATTGGACCTTCTTGCCTTTGGCCGTTGCCAACAACTATAGGAGTCAATAATTGTATTGCATTCTTTAAATCTTGCTCTGTAGCATTAATAGGGGGTTCTTGAGGTGAATCTTCCCTCCTTAGATCTTCTGGAGATGGAAGGGTAGGGGAAGTCTGTGATAGAGACTCATCTTGAGCTTCACTTTGAACAGCTTGACTAGGTGGTGGTTGGCTGGTCCCTTCTTGGGTAGCCACATCTACTCGCTTACATGTACTTTTACTCCTTCTCGTAACCGGCATCTTTGCTATAATAAAGTAATTTAGAAGTTAGATATGATTCACCTACAACATTGGTTCTATCGCACGATCTAAGAAATGAAAGAAAATAGACAACTCCTATATGTCTCGTAGCCTCTTGTTTATAAATGTGGTGCACAACACATCCATAAGCAGGACTCTACACAGACACGGCTTTATAGACTCCCTATGATGACCTGCTCTGATACCACTTTATGCCTAAGTTAAATTCTATTATTAGCCACATAGTTCATATACTTACCCATCAATGCATCAACTCAACACTCTGACCTTTCCCTTTAGATTGAAATAAATGAGGATACTTGGACTTCATTGCTTGTTCTGCTTCCCATGTAACCTCTTCTACTTGTTGGTTTCTCCATAACACTTTGACAGATTCATGATGTGCCGCGAAATTGTGGCATATTTGATGCTTAATAACTATGAACTAATACTGAAATTAAGTGAAATTTTGGATTATTTGATGGGTTTGTTAAATGTGTAGGCAGAATCTGGGTTGTATAGAAAAGTAGAAAAAGAAGCAGAACTGATGTTGACCAAAGTTAAGTTCACGGCCAACTTCACGGACCGTTAACTTCATTACGGTCCGTGGTTAAGCTCGTGAAAGTGAGGCAGTGCTGGGCCTTGAGAAGATGAAGAGCAGGAATAACCAGGTGAAGACCACAGACCACTTCATGGGCTGTGGTCCTCTCCACGGCTCGTCGTGCTTGTCGTGGTGTAGTTTCCAGTGAAGGCATTAAAAAGTGGAAGAAATTTGAAACCCAAGTGAAGACCACGGACCACTTCACGGGGAGTGGCCCTAACTACGGACTGTCGTGCTTGTCATGGTGCATTTTCCAGTGATCAAGTTTGAAGGGAAATTTTTGGGAAGTTCCAAGGGAAGTTCACGGAAAGCTTCACGGTCCGTGAAGCCTTCTACGGGCCGTAGAAGTGGTCGTAGAGCCACCCGACATTTCAGTCCTAGTTCGACTAGGACTCATTTTAAACATTCTATTTTGAATTACTTTAGGTCATTTTTTGGAACATTATTCATTATCTTACGTTTTACGACTAAGAACACAGTATTACTCTTAGCTTACGATTTTTGGATTTTTGATTATTGTTATCAGTTGGAAATTCGGATTCAGACTATCAGATTATCATATTGATTGTTGATTCGCCAATTATTTTTGTAAGTCTTTCTCAATATGTTATCATCCCAAATTAATGATTGTTTATTTGAAAGCATGAGTGACTAAATACCACGACAGGGGTTGTGGGATCTATGACGATATTCTAGTTGCAATTCCGTAAAATGAGTAAAAAGCCATCTGTGTCTACAACCTGTAGTTTTTAGCTTTCAATATCATTTTAGTCTAGTGAGTGCACGCATTAGACGAACTTGTATCTGGTATTTGTTCGAGAGAAAAATACCAGTTAGGAAAAAGTTGAATTAAATTAACAAATTGGAGTTAAAGCTTGAGTTTGAGAGAAAATATCTTTAACACCATTTCAAGCGAGGTTCAATGTTAGTAACACTCTAAGGTCGAGAGATTATGAGTGATCATTATCTGATTAGGCTGAGAAGCGTTAGATAAATTTAACTCGCAAGGATTCTGTAAACATTGATTTGCCTGCCACTCAAATCACGGGAGAACACTAGAACTAATGTTATGGTGAACACAATACTGGTTTCTATTAATTAATTGAATCAATCTTACAACGAAACAGTTTGTTATACTTGAGCCTAGATTTTGACTGCAAGTTTTGGTAATTATAACAATTCTACAATACCCAATTTACTTTCCATTATTATTTGTCTAGGAGATAATAACAACATTCGAATAAACACGATAGTGAAACCTTATCTATGAAGAAATTCTTTGTGGGTCGACCTCAACTCTAGTTGAGTTCTGTAAATTGACATCGACCGTTTACACCTCATATTTGAAGTGTAAGTTTGGACATATCAAATTTTGTCACCGCTGTCGGGGAATTTCATATCATAAATGTTTTACTAGCTTTTAATCGATTTGTAGTTATATTTCCTAATTTTATGTTTTGTTCTGTGTTTGCATCTCTTTCAGGTGAGTTCGATTGTGCATGCCCAACACTAGAAGTAAATGAGCCCCATTGCTACCTTACAATCCTAAATTTCAGAGAACTATTTGAAAGATGGTTAATGCACAAGAACTAAAGGCTCAGAGGCACAGACTGGGCTTAGAAGCTGAAATTGATGTTGCAAGGAATGTCCAGCAAACTGCTGGAATCAATCAACCTAGGTCAGGTGCCCAGCAAACTACTGGAATCAATCAACCTAGGGCAGAAGATGATAACAGAGGGTTGGAAGGATAGTCCCTCTCCAGCGCCAACCAAACACCCCAAGGGGTAAAGCTCAGCACCCAGCTCATATGATGTATGAAGAAGATGATGCTGACTTGGATGGAGCTGGAGCCACTGGAGCTATAGTGTTACCTGCACTACCTCCAGGTGTTAAGTTCACCATCACCAGCACTATCACACAATTGTTAAACCTGAAAGGTATGTTTAGGGGTGCAGCTGGTGATGATGTAAATCAGCACTTGATGAATTTTGTGGCAATATGCAATTCACAAGAAATTCCTAGAGTTAATCAAACTGCGATGAGATTGAGGTTGTTCCCACTGTCCCTTACTGGAGAGACAACAAACTGGTTGAATGAGATGCCAGATGACTCCATCAGAACATGGACAAAGCTGAAGGAGGCTTTCCTAGAATGATTCTTTCCAGAATAAGAAGAGCTGCAGATGAATGATGAGATTAGTACACACAAGCATCTACCAGGAGAGGCAATGCATGATACTTGGTGGAGGTTTAGCCAAAAGCTGAAGAAATGCCCCAACCATGATCTTACCGAAAGGCATCTGAAATAGGCTTGTTGTTGATGCAGTTTGTGGAGGCTCATTTATGAGGAAGTCATTCTCGGAGAGCATGCAACTCCTGGATGAAGTATAAAAGAATAACAGGGAATGGTACACAAGAGATGCGGAGGTTGGAAAGCTTGGGTATACATTTGAGCTTTCAGCTGAACAGAGAAAGAGAGGAGAAGAAAGGGACCAAGACATGGCTCACATGAGGACACAAATAGATTTGCTCACAAAGCACATTGTCGCCAAGTCTGAAAAGGTAAATGATGTAGGACAGCAAAACAGGTATGAGGATCAAGATATTGACCTTGATGAGGCAAAATTTGATACGTCCAAACTTACACTCCGAATAAGAAGTGTAAACGGTCGTTGTCAATTTACAAAACTCAACTAGAGTTGAGGTCGATCCCACAGAGAATCTCTTTACAGAAAAAGTTTCACTGTTGCATTTACTCAACTGTCATTATTATTTCCTAAACAAATAACACGAAAAGTAAACTAGGTTTGATTTAAATGTATTTTACCACCAACACTTGCAATCAAAACTTAGATACACAGTTCACAGACAATCTTGTTGTAAATTGATTCAGTTAATTTAAAGAAACCAGGTTTTGTGTTCACTATGACATCAATTATAATGCTCTCCCGTAATTTGAGTGTCAGATAAATCAATGTTTACAAAACCTTTGCGAGTTGAATTAATCTAATGCTTCTCAGCCTAATCAGATAATATTCACTCTAATTCTCCCGAACTTAAAGTGTTATCAATATTGGACTTCGCTTAATTTGATATGGTGTTAAAGATCTCTTCTCTCGAACTCCAACTTTAACTCCAATTCATTAACTTAGTTTAGCTTTTTCCTAACCGATGTTTTTCTCTCGAGCAAACACCAGATACAGGCCGGTATAAAGCGTGCACTCAATAGACTAAAATGATAATGAAAGTGGTAAACTACAGGTTGTAAACAAAGACTGCCTTTTACTAGTTTTACAGAATCGTAACTAGAATATTGTCATAGATCCCACACACCCAGTCATGGTATTTAGCTACTCATGTTTTCACGTAAATAATCAGTACTAAAAAATGAAAGCATGTTAAGAAATACTTACGAAGATTATTGGTAAATCAACAGCCACTTGATAATCTGATAATCGAAATCCAAACTTCAAACTGATAAAAATAATCTTAATCCAAAATCTAAAGCTAAAAGTACTACTTAGTTTCTCCGTGTAAAACATAATATAATGAATAAAAATCTTTAAAAATGACCTAAAGCAGTTCAAAAATAGAATGTTAAAAGTGAGTCCTAATTGAATTAGGACAGAATTGTCGGACATTTTCACGGCTACTACCACAAGCCGTCAAGGGCTTCACGGTCCGTAATGCCTTCCGTGGTCTTCCGTTGAACTTCCCAAAGGTTGGGTCTTCAATGATACCCATTGGAACAAGGACTACGAATTGTACCACAGTTCGTAGCGAGGACCACGGTCCGTGATGGTGTCTGTGGTCTTCACTTGGATTCCAACATTCTTCCAACTCTTCCTTGCTTTCATGCTGGTTCAACTCCACGGTAGGTAGCACGGTCCGTGATAAGAGATACGTCCCGTGGAACCTTCTGTGGTTGTCACTTGGTTATTACTCCTCTTCATCTTCTCAAAGCCTGCACTGCTTCACGGACCATAATGGAGGTCACGGTCCGTGTAGTTGACCGTGAACTTTACTTCAATCATCATCATTTTGCAGCTTCTTTTCCATTTTCTATACCAACTAGATTTTTGCCTACACATTCAACAAACCTATCAAATAGTACAAAATTACACTTAATTCCAGTGTTAGTTCATAGTTCTTAAGCGTCAAATGTGCCACGATTTCACGGCACATCAACACCCTCAACTTAGAACCATTACTTGTCCTCAAGTGATGAGCAAAACCAATACAATCAGTCCTCACATCATTTACAGACTTATGACCCTATGCATTAACTATTTCAAGCACAATTTGTATCCCAAACCTCTGAATCTAACATGTAAGGATCAATACATGGCATCTCATTACTTTCAGTCAATCATGCTTATACCTGCGAATTATCAGCTCACACAACCTACTTTTAAATGCAATCATTGTGTCCTCACACCAAAGAAGTCCCTCGCTCATAATGGTAGGGACTGAGTACTATGCTCACGCTCTCAATGAATTTCTAACACTAACAACAAACTACCATAGGCTTTCCCTTGCTTTCTACGCTTTACCTTTCAAACACCCGGAGTAGGATCAATGTAGGACTTTGTCGGCTTGTAACATAGGCTCGGGGCTAGGGAATGGATATTTGGTTTTGTGAGTGAGTAAGCCCTTGGTTTTCCAAAATATCGCTTTCACATACTCTTTTCAGAGTGATTCCCTATTTTTCTTATTTCAGCCTGATCTAGTAGCTATTATTCACCTTCTTCTTCTTATTTTTCTTTTATATATATATATATATATATATATATATATATAATTTTGATATGCACTTAGCTCACTGGTCGAACCTTCTTTTTCCCTTCTTCTTTCTGTTCGAGTTGCAATCACCCTCAACTTAGGCTTTTGGCCTGAGTTGTGATATCGTACCTTTGGAGAACCAAGGCTATGATATATGTTGGATAAGAACAAAGACTGATTTAAGGCTCAAATTGGGTTCAAGTGATAAGCTTTTCATTTGGTTCTTTTATTTTTGGCTTTTTACTAGTTTAACAAAAATGGCCTACTGATCCTTTCCTATCCGGTTATTCTCAGATTCAAGCAAGACTACTTAGGCAAGTTCTAGTTTCTTCTCCTAATGTTAGACTTCAATCAAAACTTACACACACACTACATAGGATTGCATTTTGTTAGTTTCTTGGTTCACCAATTAATTTGTCAGTTTAGCCATGTTCAACATATCAGTATCTAAGATGTCATCTAAAGATCCTAACAGTCAAACTCAGATGCAGGTTCTCAATTTTCACAGATTAGCTACTGCACATCTAAACACATAAAACAACCAAAACAACAGGTTGCTGACCACCCCCTCCCCAAATAAAAAGGACTTTGCCCTCAAAGTCGATATAGAAAATTCAAATACGCAGGCTATGAGGAGGAGTCATACCTACGGTGCTCTAGGCGCCGGTCGTCGGATCAGCATTGGCACCCTTATCAATGGGTGCACTCTCAGAACTTGGGACATAATCAGTTTGGTCCTCAATAGTCAGAGCAGGTGTGCCACTACCAGAAGCTCCAACTAAGGCTGCATCTCGTTGTTGTTGTTCAAGGGCTTCCTTTTCCCGAGTTTCCCTCTTTGATGCTCTACGAGCTCTCTTTTCTTGCCTTCTTGCCTCTCTAACTGGGTCAGTAGGGGTCTCCTCATCAAGTTCTTCAGCTTTGTGTTTTCTCTTGCCGAATTTACTCGTGGGGGGTGCTCCCCAAAGATCATCCAGTGATTGAGTGGAGGGTGCCTAACTTAACATTTGCATCAACGACTCTGGCATGACCGGAGTGGGCACCTGTACTGGCTTTTCAGCCAGCTTATCAATTTGAGTGTGCATCTCCGCTAACTAGGCTCTGAACTCTTCAGTATCTACTGAACCGGCAGCCTGGAAGCGATCCTGAACAAGGTTCTCCAAACCATCCATTTTGTCCTTTAAGACCGATAGCTCCATCCTCATCTCATCTTTGATCTCATTTTTTGCAGCTAATACCTTTGTCTCTATCAGCTGGGCATCCGGAGCACAATCTGGTCTACCAATGTCCTGGTCTGGCGCTGATCTGCAACCAATTTTTCAAGAAAAAGCATAGGGATAGTGACAAAGTTACCTGGTGTCTGGGAAGCTGAGGCTGGAGATGATGGTGCCTATGTGGCCGGCTGTGATGACTCTCCATGTTCTGGATCTCTATTTGCATGGGGGGATGTCAAGTGGGACATGTGGAACAACAGCTAAAGTACCCACAGCGGCAGACTTCGCGCCAAAGAGATGGTTCGCGACATCCTTGATTTTAGAAACCTGGGTTAGTCTGAATACTTCACTCCATCTGTCAACTAGGTTGTTTGGAGGAATGTTCACTCCTCGACATAATTTCCCTATCAGACTAGGAAAATGAAGTGCAGCGCTCTCATTTAGCGCCCTATCTCTTATCTCGATTGCTATTATCCATCCTGCATTGATCGGGTAACCTACCATAAGACATGCTACCAACGAGGCCATGGAAGGTGACAAAGTGTTATCATTAGTTGTCGGTCGCAACTGCGCTCGAACAACATCCCGCCAAACGTTGGTTGGAAAAGACAATGAAGCTTTAGTGATGAGTGTTGGAGTTGTGGTGACCCAAACTGCATTTTCCCCATCTATGGCAATCTGCTTCGCAATCCAGCATAAAACCCTTTCTCTAGAAGTCTGATCTTCCATTGTAACATCACTGGTGACCTCATGATGTTTGCCCTCGAAAAGGCCAACTAAAGCTGGTGCAGAGTATTCCGGGCCGTACAACAGTCTGTTAATCGACGCCTCAGAAATATCTATTGATTTGCCCCTAACTATGATTGAGTTGAGTGGACCCTAGGTAATAGCCATGTCTTTCTATCCACGTTTCGTAGTCTCTGTATCCGCAGCAAAATTCATCAATGTAGCTGCATAAGAGGAATAAAATTCTCTGGTCAGGTGGCTAGGGTATTCACCAGGTGCATTGTCCATCCAGTCGAACTGATGGAGCTGAAATATCCTATAGATGCTCAAGAATGCTTTGATATCAGCTACCACCACCCTAGCCTCAGGCATGATTGCTCGATTCTTGAAGCCCCTAGTTTTTTTCACAATACCATTGTCGAAGAACTTTTTAGACCAGTTGACAGTCCATATAGAGAAATAACAAGCAATCAGTTGTGGTCTCAATGCAGGGTTAAGTTCATGAGTGTCCACATACATCACCATGGTATCATCATCGGTGATTTCCTCCTCATCCTCTCTATTAACTGCTTCCTCTCGTACTCCAGTTTCAGCTTCTGTGGTAGACACAGGTGGAGAGGTACATGTGTCACCCTCAGAACTGCTTTCAAATTCAACATTGCCCCACGAGTCATCTGCAGATTGGTTACCAGTAGCAGCATCATTTTGACTTCCTGAGTTTTCCCCATTATCAGAACTACTACCTCCCTCTTCATATTGAGGAGGAGAGTCCTGGAGAATAGCTCTCCTAGCCAATGATCTAGTAGCCCGAGGTGAGTGATCTTCAGGTGTAACATTTATTTGCACCTCAGACCCACTCGCTTCGGAGTCGTCATGACCCTCTGATTGCGAATCGGTGATGGGGGCAGGTTTGTTAGCATTCTTTCTTCTGGGACCCATTGTACCTGAGAAGCAAAACACCAATTCAGTACAATCATCAATAAAACGACAAACTAGTGGGTACTCAGACTTCCCCTGTGTAATAGCATCGTGATGCCTTGCCTTAAGAATGTCGTCACCCAATCTATCATCGAGAAGGGCCACGGAATCAAAAGACTAACACAAACTAAGTACATAATAAAAATTAAAATTACAAACAAAAGGAACTCTACGAGATCTTGAACAGGCCGTAGTATGAACCACGGACCGTGAAATCCCTCATGGAGGTGAAACAGGATCACTGTGCGCAAGGAGTCGTTGACCATTTTACCAAGGGATGTTAACAACGTCTTTACGGCCCGTGGTGTGCATGTAACGACTCGGAAAATGATAGAGTGAAACTAGAGCCTCATATGTGAGTTTGGATTCGAGAACTTAATGAAATGATTATATTTGAATTTGACCCAAAAAGTTCTTAAAAATGTGCTTCGAAAGTTACCGGAAACTTGTTTAGCTGTATATAAAAAAATCTGTTTCGTTTTTCGAAAATCCGACTTC
>JAJOOO010019827.1:0-23179 GCA_029582685.1 Solanum piurae
TTCTGGGAATCTACTCGAATTCCTTCACTAGACACAATATGCCAAAGGAAAGCAACTGATTGTAACCAAAACTCGCACTTGTTAAATTTTGCAAATAACTGGCGATCTTTGAGAGTTTGTAGAACAACTCTCAAATGACTCACATGTTCTTCCTCATTTCTAGAGTAAATGAGGATATCATCAATAAAGACGATAACGAACAAGTCCATGTTAATCAAATCCATGAAAGTTGCAGGGGCATTGGTTAGTCCAAATGACATGACTACAAATTCATAATGACCATACCGAGTTTTGAAGGTTGTCTTTGGAATGTCACTATCTCTGACTTTAAGCTGATGATAACCCGATCTGAGGTCTATCTTTGAGAAATGACTAGCACCATGAAGTTGGTCAAACAAGTCATCAATCTTGGAAATGGGATACTTATTCTTGATTGTAACCTTGTTCAACTACATATAGTCAATGCACATTCTGAGAGAACCATATTTCTTCTTTACGAACAATACTGGTGCACCCCATGGCAAAATACTAGGTCTGATGAATCCCTTATCTAGAAGTTCTTTCAACTGCTCTTTCAATTCCTTAAGCTCAGCTGGAGCCATTTTGTAAGGAGGAATAGAGATAGGCTGGGTATCTGGAAGGAGATTAATTCCAAAGTCGATTTCCCTATCGGGAGGAACTCCGGAAAGATCTTCTGGAAACTCATTAACCACAGAAACTGACTCAAGAGTTGGGGTTTCAGAGCTTGAATCATTAACCCGAACTAGATGATAGAGATAACCCTTAGAGATCATCTTTCTGGCCTTAAGGTAAGAAATGAATCGACCCATAAGCGCTAAGCTACTACCCTTCCATTCTAAGATTGGTTCATCTGGAAACTAAAAATGAACAACCCTAGTTCTACAATTGATAGAGGCATAACATGAATGTAACCAATCCATGCCTAGAATGATATCGAAGTCTACCATTTCTAACTTTACAAGATCTGTTGCGGTGACTTTCTCGGAGACTGTGACAGGGCAATTTATGTATACCCGTATAGCTATAACTGGGTCACCGACTAGAGCAGAGACTGAGAAAGGTTCTGGGAGAGTTTCTGGACTAATACTGAATTTGATCGCTATAAAAGGAGTTACAAATGACAAAGTAGCCCCTGGATCTAACAATGCATAAACTTCAAGATCAAAGACTAGCAACGTACTAGTGACTACATCAGGAGAATCTTCCTGATCTTGGCGAGCCTGAAGAGCATACAACCTGTTTTGGCGTTGTCCGCCACATGTACCGATGAGTTACCCTGTTGAGTCGGGCGACCTGCTGATGCTACTGAAGTTGTAGACTCAGCTTTACCATTTTTACCTCATTGACCCTGCCTAGAAGGACAATCCCTCAACCTGTGACCAGACTGACCACACCCAAAACATCATTCTTTTCCTGCAAGACACTCACCCGTATGGTTCTTACCACACTTAGGGCAAGTTGGGTAGGTTTTGGTGCCTGAAATACTACCTTGAGACTTAGAGCCTGATGCTCTATCTTTCTGATTATTTCAGAACTAAGAAGATGGAACACTGCCTGATGAAGGTGCTGGAGTTGAAGACTTCTGCGGAAACTACGAGGGATTTCCACCACCCGATTTCTGTTGGGAATAATCATAGTTGCATGTTCTTGCTTTCTTACTCTCCTTAGCCTGTTCCCTAAGCTTATCACCCTCAACCTGTTGAGTGTGAGTCATGAGCCTAGAGATGCTCATGTCTCCCAACAACATAGCATTCTTACACTCTGTCTTCACTAAGTCTGACACTCCATACAGAAACTTATTCATCTAAGCCCTGGAATCAGCAACCATGTGAGGAGCATACCTGGAGAGTTGGTTAAACTTGATCCCATACTCTTGGACCGTCATGTTACCCTGCCTTAAGTTCATGAATTCCTGGGCCCTTGCTTCTCTCAACTCTATGGGGAAAAACCTGTCCAGAAAGGTTTCACTGAAACAATCCCAAGTAATAGGAGATGCATTTGTACCCATGTTCTCCTTCCACTAAGTATACCAGATATGAGCTACATCTTTCAGTTGATACGATGCTAACTCAACCTGATCATTCCCAGTTACATGCATCACTTCAAAGATCTTCTTGACCTCATCAATGAAGTTTTGGGAATCTTCTCCAACTTGCGATCCTAAGAACTTTGATGGATTCATCCTAACAAAGTCTCGCATTCTAGCTGCAGCTGACCCAACATTGGCATTTTCCTGAACTGGAACCCCCTGATTGTTCTGGTTGGCCACACTCTGAGCCAACATCTGAATGGCGTTCATGAATTCTGCATTAGAAACTTCTTGATCTGGGATTGGAGGAACTGCGTTTGTATTCCTGACGTTAGCTCTACGAGGAGGCATGATCACTAAAACATAGAACGTCGAGTTAGAATAGAATTAGATCATACCTTACGCACGATAAGAGTAACAAGAAAATGAAGTTTTCCTAAATCACTTCGTAGCCTCCCTCTCATTAGATGTGGTGCACTTCACACCCATGAAAAAGACTCTACTTAGTGCGGCTTTTCAGACATCCTAGGACTCTTAAACCTAATGCTCTAATACTAAGTTTGTCACGTCCCGAGCTACCCTCGAGACGCGAACACTAGACCTAGGATCACAAGTGACCCCAAGCTAACCCTGCTAGCATAAATCATAATCATGAGCATACTAAAGATAAACTGAGAAATAAAACTATTGCGGAAGCTAATAATAAGTAAATCTGAAATGATGGAGAATACCCATATACTATAACTGAGATAAATGAAAACTGATGAGTTTAATACAAAGAAGATATTAACTCAATACTAACTTGAATCTAACTATGTCTGAAAATAGCCTCTAACTGACTAGAAGTGTTGGGACATGCCCCATCTAAGTCTAGCAAAACTGAAACTAAATGACTGAAATAATGAAATGATAACATGACTGTTGTCCTTGAAGAATGAGGACTCACCACTAAAGTTGTTGAACTGGAGATCGGGAACCGATCTAAACGTGATCTGGATGCTGAGAATTTGAACCTACATCACAAAAAGATGTAGCACAGAGTATGCGTCAGTACTTGAAAGATACTGAGCATGCAGGATAAAGTAAAGCTGAAATAACATATAACTGAACAAAGCAAATAAGTAATGATATAATCTGGACATGATATAGATGCTGAATACTGAACTATCTGAATGTAAGGACCAAGTTCATAACATGCTAAAACTGAAATACTGACTGTACTGAAATGGTTAATGCAAGAGAGTCTGACTGGACTGTGGGAGCTACTAATAACCGATAATAAAACCACATGAGCTAAATGTGGAGTTCGATGTATACGCCCCATCGAGAGAACCCAATATAGCCGACCAAAGGTATAGAGGCATGACTGGCGTGATCACTAACTAATATTGCCCACAATGGGGACTTACACCTACGTGGCTCGTAGTTCTAGGACTATATGGGTACCTTGAACCGTAGTCCAACTCAGTATTATGCTACTCCCAATAGATTAAGTGATTAACACATTATGACTGAATTTTTGTATTATACTGGATAGCTCAAACTAACATGCAAACTGAGAATGCGCAAAAATATGCTGATAAAGACACATTCAAAACTGAGGCATGTATATCTGAAATAACTGAAATATCGAACCTAGCATGTGTAATTCAAGAACTAAAGAAATATATAGCTAGGGTTCTGAAATTCATGCAAGAAACGTAGTAATAACATGATAATCTGATTTGAAACATGTAAATAACTAATTCATGATAACCTACTGAAGTTCTAGAAACCCTAGGTCTAGTTGTGATAAGGGAATCAAGAATCTGACTGAAATCTAGGGACGTAATGGGCAAAAGGAACCCACTAGTGAAATCCCACATACTTGGTGACAAATTCCACGGAGAAATCTTTAGATTTCGGGGCTGGAACTGATGGAACCTTGTTGCGTTCTTGAACTAGGGTTTTTGACTTCTCTTCTCCTCTTACGCTCTAATTTTTTCTAAGTTTTGATTAATGATTTGACTTAGGTAAGTTCTAGTTATGTTTCTAGGCTTAAATTGACTAAAACCTCATAATTTAGGGTTAAAAGGACATAGTTTAGGTGTCCAATGAATAAGAAAAAGACTAAAATAACCCTGACTTAAACTGCAGACGGGCTGACTATGGCCACCATCACGGACCGTAAAGTCGGTCGTGGTCTGGACTTGGTGACTACTAGCTAAGGGTCTGAGTCCACGAGCCCTACCACGGCTCGTGTGTAGGACCACGGGCCATGAAAGTGTATGTGGTCTCCACTTGGGTTGTGGTCTTGAGGGATTAGCAAGAGGGCTTACTAGTAAGGTTCCACGGATGCCCCCACGGGCAGTGTGAAGGACCACGGACTGTGAAGGTCCTCGTTGTTCTCACTTAGGCATGGGGGTCTAAGGGGCTGGCTTAGGGAGGTTCATTGCCTCGACTCTACGGGTGCCACCACGTCCCGTCATCAAGACCACAGATCGTGAAAGTGCTCGTGGTCTGATGTCTGGGTCTGGTGACTTCCAGGTCAAGACCACGGGCAGGTCTTCCACGGTCCGTGAACCCTGTCGTGGTTCACTGCTTCAAGTATATTTCTGCAAAAAAAAATCTGGGTCTGGTTTTCGAGGTGTTACAGAACGGGCCCATATTCACCTTTTTATATGTTCCTAACAATTTCAGGGGATACAATCCCAATCTTAATTGGTACAATTATCATTTTATCATGAGAATAAGCAACACAAGAGAATTCTTGAAGAATCTTTTATTTCTTCAAACATATAGTCACATGAATTCTCAATTTCTTTTGCATCATATTTGAATCGGAATGGTCAACCGATTATGCCAACTGATATTTATTCTAGTAAACTTCTAGTTTACTTTTGCATGTGATTCCATCATCATTCCCATATTTGTATACAACAAACAACGGGAAAAAAATGGGTAATCTTATATATAAATATTTATAACCTACTTTGATTGTAGTAATTTGAAGATATTAAATCTTCCCATAATTTATTGTCTCAATATAATATATTTTTCTTTTCAATTCTTTCGAAACTTAAAAAGTTTCTTTTGAGACTTACTACAACCCCAATATTATGAACAATTTCATTCCTCCGGATAGTAACAAATTAGCCCTTTCGAAACTCTCAATTAATTTTGTGTACTACCACAAACTTCACAACACCATTCTTATGGTGATCATCTTCTTCAAGGAGAAAATTATTATTATTGTCATGGTTAAAATTATCACATGCAAGACTTATTTCTTGACAATCAATGGCAACTTTGTGTTACACACAACAATATGATTTATTTTGGTCATAGCCACAACCTTTATAGGAAAGAATTATTTCTTTCTTTTGTCTTTCAATAGTTCATAATTTAACATACGACAATATTTGTGTAGTATTTAAAGTATATGACTAAATGACCATTTATGTCCAAAAAAAAATCAATCTCTCAAACCTCCCGTAGAGGTGAGATGTGACATTTATCCAACAATACATGAACATGTTCTTATCCATAAGAACACAAGTCACATTTTCTTTAAGAAATGGACCATAACCATTTGAACATGCTCCATAAGTTTTTATTAGAAACTCATTGTCATGTTTTCGCATTTATCAAATTTATGTGACTCACCTCAACATCACTTTAAGAAGTCAAATGTACCAAATGTACTACCACTTTGTATTCCTTTATTTTGATGGAGGATTTACAAAACTTTTCAAATTTATGTTGCACCAACAACAATGTGCCCAATAACTTCTCATACCACTTTGATGGATAAAAATTACCTTCACATTTGAAGAAGCATCTTAAGAAACAATGTGTCCAATAACCTTTCATACCACTTTAATGGACAAAATTACCTTCACATTTGAAGGATCATCTTAAGAACCCATAATGTTCTTCCTTTTAATTACCACAATGATGACCATTAACATATTACCACACCCATATTCATACATTCAACCACTTGTCATTTTTCAGACATATTATGCACTACTACCACATTCACATAAGAGAATGGAGCAAATTAATTGGGTAAATTTCATGACTTTCAGTCAAAAGTATAAAACTTTATGTTAGTCATTATCATATCATCACTATAGTGCATTAGGACTTAAACCCAATGTCTTACACATATAAAAACGTCTTTGGTTATAAATCAATGGAACATAAACCCAACTTCTTATTATCATGGTGCACCGAGACTTTAACTTGATGTCTTACCCACTTGGTGCGATGAAACTTGAATTCATCGTCTTACGCTCAACCATTGTCTTAATAAACCAAAGTGTTACCAAAAATATATATCGAAACTCATAAACATAATCAAAATTTGACTTGAAACATAAGAAAATGAACAAAATCAATTAATTAGAATAACATGTTGGAATCATGTAAAAGTCTCAAGTTAAAATGAATTAAAACCTTTTAACATTCCTTCTCAATATTGTTACGAAGACTTAACATAATTTACTAACCATTTTAAAATAACCACAAAACAAACTTTGTTAGTACAAATAATATATTAATAACTCAACAAATAACCATTAATGATAATCCAATCAATATGTATATGACACATAACTCAATAACTTATCTTTTAATAAAACAAGATCATAAAAAACAATTTCTTTACAAATTATTAGCTTACAAAACTAATTTTACTTTTTAAATATATAAGTAATCAAATTAAAAGTTTGCTCAAAGTAAAAGCAACTTGGTGGACTCATATGATTTTGAGATGGTAAGAAAACTAATGATGCATAATCAAAAGTAAAATATAAAATAGATTATATAGTAATTTACCTTGTTTCCGAGAGAAAAATAAACACAAATATTTTTACCTTCTTTATATTTACTTTGCTTCAATCCTTCAATAGTAGAACAATCGTGTTGATAACGTATTGTAAAACTAAAGCAAAATAAGACAAGAAATATAGAAGATGAAACCAATAGAAATAGGGAGACAAGAGATGAGAGCTTTTCTTATTATTCCAAGTCTTCAAGTGTATACAATATGAACCCTTATGCCTCTATTTATAGTGTAACATAGAGGCATACAAAAGGTTAGTCATAAACATGACATTAACATGAATATAATGGAGGAGGTTATGGAAGTGAAAGGTTACAAGAATAATGGTTATAAAGTTGGAGGTTATGGTTATCTTCATAATGGAGGAAAGTAATGGAGATAATGTGTGAGAGTAACTTCTTGGTGTAGTGGACATCCACACTATAATATTTTATAACAATTTTATGTTTTATATTTGTACTAGTAAATTTATTTAAATAAATTAGCTTACAAATTATTTAGAGAGAGTTGTTTGTTACTAAATAAATTCAATACAAATTATTTATAAAATTGCATACATATTGAAACTACAACTTGCAAATGTTATGTATAAATGTAGATAGTTTATTCAATTTTACTATTGTTTACCGCCTTTTCAATTTTAAAAGTTGATATATAGTTTATCTTTTTAAACTTAAAAATTGACATTTTGTAAGTGAACAATTTACTAAGATGACAATTATTTATCCTCAAATAATTTAAGCGGAAAAGAAGGTAAACATGACAACAAAATTGTTCTTCTCATAGCTAGTTAGAAGGCCATAAAAAATAATATTGTCCGGCAATTATTTACCTTAACTCAATTACATAATAATTCAAGGGTATA
This sequence comes from Solanum piurae, assembly GCA_029582685.1. Classification (NCBI taxonomy): domain Eukaryota; kingdom Viridiplantae; phylum Streptophyta; class Magnoliopsida; order Solanales; family Solanaceae; genus Solanum; species Solanum piurae. The sequence continues at coordinate 7,744 of JAJOOO010019827.1, forward strand.
ATTGGAAAGAAGTTTTTTATAAAGTTTTAATCCAAACACAAGATGAGGTGGGAAATACTGAACCAAACACTTGATAAAAATAAACCCTGCATTACTAATCCCTGCACTATTAATCCCTGCATTACTAATCTCAGCATTACTAATCTCAGCATTACAAATCCCTGCATTATTAGTCTTTGTACCAAAAGACCCCTTAAAGTATCTATGGAAAGAGGTGAAGATAAGAAAAAAATTGTGTTGAGAAAATAATAATCAAGATCGAAAAAGATCGCAGTAATCGTAGTATTTTATTTCAAATATGAGCGATACAATTTCTATGAATCCTCTGATTTGTTTTTTCAAATATAAATTCAAGGGCTTGTGAGCTTGACTTGTACTTGGATTCAAGGGTCTTCGAGCAATCGAGCTTGATCATGAATAATCTTGATGAACTTGATCTTGACTTATACTTAAATTCAAGGGCTTCAGAGCTTGTTCTTGACTCTGATCGTCTTGATCTTGAATTGCTTTTGAACTTGAATGCTTAAATACTTGAATTTAACTTGTAGCTTGATCCTCGAGCTCTCTTTGACTTTTTATTAGAATTATGGCGTCTCTTATAAATTATGAGGACCCCTATTTATAATTATAGAATAGATGAGTTGTAGGACAAATTTCCTCCGGTCAAGCCAATTCAAGTGACACGTCAAAATAATAGTGATGAAAATAGGTTTCCTTATGATCAGAACTTCCTTCTTGGTACAAGGGGAGGGGCGAATATTCTAGTTATTGTTCTTCTTTTGCCAAATCTTTAATACTGCTTGAGATTTAATTTTTAGAGTTCCTAATAGAGTGATGACCTTTATAGCCATAATTCTTCTCCTGATTCTTCTGTAATGATGATCTACCCATTGATTTCACTCGTAAACTATCCATCCTAATATGCCTTTGCCTAACAAGATACGCCTAGCTCTCTCTCCATTTATCTATCTCAGTAGGAAATTAGAACAACTAAATCCTTAAGCTAAGACATATGTATTTGTAGATAATCCCCAACTCAAAGAGGGTACAAGTGCCATAATGCCAACCTTAGTCCAACTTTACAAAGTTGAGATTCATCGCTTTGGCTGTTAATAACATTGATCTTACCATTTGGCTGTTAATTAAAACAAACCAAAATAATTTACTTGGTTCGATTGTTATTAGTTTTGGCTTAGATTACAATTATTCGATTATTGATCATTTATCAAATTTCAAAAAGAAAGAATTGTCTTTGTGCCATTTTGAATCTTATAATTCTTATACACCAAAACTTCAATTATATTTAACTTCATAATATCATTTAATCTCGTGCCATTTTGAATCTTATAATTCTTATATACCATTCATAGTATCATTTAATCTCGTGCCATTTGTCAAAATTCAGACAGTTAATCAACTAAGCTACTACAATTCTCTATTAGTTAATTAATCAAATATGCATATATAATTGTTACCTACTAATTTAGTGATTAAAAAAAATCACTTTATATACATACTTATATAGCCAATTCTATTTATGTATGTGTGTCTGTATTATTTTTTTAAAAAAATCATACAAATTTGTGAATGGAAAACGAAAAATGAAAATATGGAACATAATTAAGACAAAAACGACAAACACAAGGACGCTTGATGATATACGTGATTGTTTATGAAGTGTCACAATATCTAACTTCCTTCAGGAACGCCCCTCGAGGTGTCTAACTTCCTTCCACGTGGCAGCCTTGCCACAATCTTCTGCCACGTTACGTCTCCACCCCACATAACGGCTCTGTTCTCTCTTCTTCTCTTTGTCCTGCAATTTTCACTTTTTTTCCTCTTTCTCTGTGCACCTTTAAGAATATTCTTTGTATAAATAAAATTAATTTGGACATGGGTTCTTGATTTTGATCAACTTTATTGAACCATTAAAGTGAAGGTTTTTGTGTTTTTGATGGAAGTACCAGAAGGGTTCTTGGCTAAGCTTTGGAGCTTTATATCTTTTCTTCCTTTCTTCTTCTTGCTCTTCCTTCTTGGTCTTCTCAAAGGTTGGTGTACTACTAGTAGCCCCTTTTCATTTTAAGACATATTTGGTCAAAATTTGTGCATATTACAGAGTAGTAGTGTGTTGGTATGTGTAGTGTGTTTTGTTTAGAGGCTAATCAAGGCAGTAAACTCTTAAAGATTCAATCTTTAAGGTTTTACCACTAAGTTACCTTGTGGAATTTTGCAGAATTGATGTTTGTTGGAAGTTTAATTGACATGTTGTTGTGTTTTGGTGTAGAGTATGTTGGGTTCCAATTTTAAGGCTTAAATGCACCTTTATAGCACTTCAAGTTTATAAAAGTGAAAATGGAGTTTTGGGTGTTTTTCAGATTTCAAAAACAATGAGTTTCAAATGAAGTGGAAAAAAAAAATCGGGAAAATATTGAAAAATTCTCATGGCTAAATGGGTTTTTAAGTCTCTCTTTGTTTGTTTTCTTGATCTTGGCACACTTTTGAAGTTTGACTAGAGACATTGACAAGATGGATGTTAAATGTTGTGGAATATTGACAAGTTTGATGTTTGCCTGGACAGGCATAGTAATTGGCCCCATTGTGACAGTCATCATATCAGTTGGGAATTCAGCAATTGTAATTGGGCTATGGCCTGCACATTTTATCTGGACCTACTACTGTGTAGCAAAGTATGTGTTTTCTTGCAAATGCTCTTGTTGTATGGGTTATTATAGTACAAAATGCACATATTGTGTATCTGATATAGAAGTTTTTGTGCTGTTTGTTTCACATTTCAGAAGCAAGAGACTTGGATGGGTTTTGAAGATTGCACTACTGGTTTCATTGCCAGTTCCTCTAATTCTTTGGCCCATAGTAGCCATTATTGGAAGTCTTCTAGGTGGGATATGGTACGGTTTTTTCGCTCCTTTGATCGCAACTTTTGAGGCTATTGGAGAGAGTATCACTTGCAAGATCTATCACTGCTTCACGGTGAGTCTCCGTGTCCACAATGATAAGTAGATGAATTGCTCTTAGTCACATTTTTAGGTGAGACATCAATCCTTATAGAGTTATTATAGTTAAGGGATATAGGTCATTTCATTTTCTTGATATACTGAACATTTGTCATGAGCTATTGCTTGCTGGCTTCATAATTATTCATGCTTTATCTAGGGACTTGATTGGAAATATAATTTTCCAGGTCATATGATGGCTTAATTCATCTGTTTATTTAGTTTTCTTCTGGATGTTGGCCCTTGCTCAAGTAGCTAGAACATCCAAATGTTCTGAGTGCTACTGGCTAATATAGCCAGCTATAATTTTCGAGTTGATCAAGTACTTCTCTGTTATCATTTTCCTTAAAATTGAAAGGGAGAAAATATTCTTGCTTAACCTTCATTCATCTTGCTTTTGTAGTTGTTTCCTTTTTCTTTATTAATTTCTCTCAAGTTTGTTTATGCTTTATATTGGCGGATTTTTGTAATTGATCACTTATTTATAGTTATATAGAGTTAATTGCTCATGAGAAGATCCAAAGAATTCTAGCTCTTCAATGGAATAACATGTGCATGAAATGTACCTATTAAAAAGAGCATATATATGTGTTTGTATGTATAAGTTTGAGTGCTTCTGTTTTTTCAAATGTAATCATGTATTTTACATGCCAAATATTATAGTTGATAAAATTATCAGGATGGTTGTATTTCCACTCTTAAAGGGAGCTGCACAGTAGTTCGGGACTTTACAGACTTTTGCTTCCACTCTTACTTTTCTTATATGGACGAGCTTTCGGAGGAAATATATCCAGATGAGAAACCAATAGAAGTGAAGTGAGTGATATCTTTAAAAGCATTAGACAGAGATGGTAGATTACAGCGTACAATATTTTCATTATCATGCTGTGTCCTAGGTTGTCAAAGCTGCCAAGTTGCATTTTGGTTTCTCTGCTTGCGATTCCAGTGGATGTGCCCCTTATTACAGCTCTTGCTCTTTGGAAGAGCCCATTCATGCTGTTCCGGGGCTGGAAGAGGCTACTAGAAGACTTGATTGGAAGAGAAGGCCCATTTCTGGAGACAGTTTGTGTACCTTTTGCTGGCCTTGCAATCTTTTTGTGGCCTTTAGCTGTTGTTGGATCTGTGGGAGCATCCTTCTTTTCAAGTTTTGCTCTTGCACTTTACAGTGGGGTTGTGGTTCATCAGGTATATTTGCTCTGCTTCCACCGTTTTATTATGTAATCATATGAGCCAGCTTTGAAGTTTGATAGGCACTTCGTCTCATATATCACGTTGTCTGATTCTTACTGAAGTGACACGAGTTTTGCTAGGAAGACTCGTTTCGCATGGGACTTGCATACATCCTAGCAGCCGTTTCCATATTTGACGAATACACAAACGACCTACTTGACATGAGGGAAGGGTCATGCTTCATGAGGTATTGGCTGCATAGTGTAGTCCGTCAACGTTAGTTTAATTACATTATGATCTGAAAGAAATCGACCTATTTATCAATGTTATGAGATAACTTGATGATGCCATCAATAATGTTGATTCTCTGAATTCTTCCGGCAGCTAGGCCTAAATATAGAAGAAATATGAGCTCCTCTGGAGGCCTTGACAGTAAGAAGTCAATTGAGCAGAGGAATGAAAAAGAAAAAGAAGGATCACGCAGTTTGAAGCTTGTTTCGCATGGATCAAGAACCCTGAAACAGGCAATCCAACAATATACGCCCATGCAGGTATAGAAGTCCATATGTGTAATCACTTCAGCTACTTAAAGTTCTTTTTTGTTTTAAACCTAAATGTAACTCTGCGGCAGGTATGGGGTTGGCTCTTTAAATCCTGTGAGGTCAATGGCAGAATACTCCTACGAGAAGGCTTTATAGATGTCAAAGATATTGAGCAATGTATTGTCAAGGGGGACTGTAAGAAGTTAGGTATCAAATTGCCTGCTTGGTCCATTCTACAGTGTCTGCTTGCATCCGCAAAGTCCGACTCTCAGGGCCTACTAATTTGTATGTCTTTTCTCAAACTGCCTTTTTCTCTTCCTCGTCTTCCGCCTATGTATTAGCTTTAGGAAGAAGTAATTCCTTTTATGCTCTATACAGCTGATGAAGTGGAACTGACAAAGTCTAACTGGCCAAAGGATAAAGTGTTTGAGTGGTTCCTTGTGCCGCTCTTAGTCATTAAGGAGCAAATAAAAACACTACAATTAGGAGAAGATGAGGAAATTAGTCTGAGGAAGTTGATAATGTGTTACAAAAATGAAAGGCCAGAGGAATGGGACAACACCGGATTTCCATCCACCGATACTGTGAGGAGAGCACAGTTGCAAGCTGTTATTAGGAGGTAAGTTTATATTTATGAAATGCTTTACGAACTTGTAACATTTTGCAATCATAATATAATAACTATTGCTTCAGCTCTTCCATGGAAAAACTTGTACACCTATTTTTTATTGAAATCTAGAGTGAGGATTGAACAATGTTTTTACAAACCAACAGGTTGCAGGGCATTGTTGGTTCATTTTCTCGGGTACCAACATTCAGAAGACGCTTCAAGAATTTGGTGAAGGTGTTGTATTTGGAAGCAATCCAGACTGGTCTTATTGCCGAAACTGATGGGGGAAGCTCAAAAGCTGGAAATATAAATAGGCATCAACGTGTAAAGGGGGATAAGAAAAATACAGATGATGACGGAGAGCAAAACGAGCAAAGCAGCCAAGATGGTGATAGCATTGTGTAGGTAAGATGCCCTCATCTATGTATTATCTGTAGGTACTTAGGCATATACTAGCCGAGATGGTGATAGTATCGTGTACATTTTGGATATCGAATGAGCTGTTTTTTTTGTTTTAGCTTCTATTTTCTGGCGTAGGAACCATAGTAAATGCAGTTTGGCTATTATATTTTAGTGTCTACATTGCGATAGAACATATTTTCTTGGCATATTTCGCTGCAATACGAACAGAGTAAGAGTGCGATTTGCGCTCTTCTTTTCCCATACTTCCTTTTGTATTGCAGAAGAGGATATAACTGCGACCAGATATCCGCTTAAGATCATGATCCAATTTGCAAGTTCTAAAGCAAATGAGGAGTTGATTTCCCGGATAGTAATTTTGCCTTTGTATGTTATCGATTTGGTTTACTGGATATATTGATCTGTAACGATTTGGTTATCGGTTTAAACAATAAATAAATGTCGACGTCCAAACATGCTCCTTCAATATACACTTTCTTCAGAACATCTTAAGCTAAATTGATTGTTTTTTTACTTTCATATTAATCACTGTTAAGTAAATGATTTTCGTATTATAGGTTATTGGTTTGTAACGATTTAGTTATTAGTTTAGTCATTAAGTAAATTCTAAAAGTGAATAATTGAACAAATAGACCAATATAACAAAGTACAAAATTATTTAAAAATTGTTATATCAATAACGAAATCCTATAAATCAGTAGTATTTTTTTTCGATTTCAGCTGCAAAATCAAACCAAAATCACAGGGAGCAATAAGGGAAGAAGAAAGAAACATAATGTGGAGAGCACAATAGGCCAAATCCATCAATGCCCCCTAAAGTTGGCACCAAGTTTCACTTAGACAATTGAACGATGTTCATTTTTAGACACCCCATATAGGGTTTCGTTGTATCATTTTGACACTTTTTGCTGACATGTCAAAGTAAGTGTGCTACTCTACAATAGCGCGTGAAAGGCTTAATTTAGCTAATTTTTTATTTTATTCTCTCTTCTTCTTCTCCAATTTTTAAGCCACCACTTCCCACAATTTTTTCAAGCTTAAACTCCTTCAATAGAGATCGATTTTTTTATTCAAATCCGTTTTTTAAGTCATTTTGTTCTTCTTCATTGTATTACTTTTCTAAATTTACCATCACCTCCCTCTACCTTTTTTGCCGGATAAATGGATACCAACACACATATTTCATATTTGATCTCTGTTTCTTTCTTCTTTTCCCTCTTCTCTTCCCACAAAACAACACTAAAAAGAAAGAAAAAGAATAAATATGAAAAATAGTACAAGAAAATAATTTATTTTTAAAAAAAGCACAAAAGAGATATTGAGTGTAATGGAAAAAAACAATTTCCGATTCCATCTTTTTTTCCGGGGAAAATGGATATCAACACTCGTATTTTATAATTTTTCTTTCTTTCTCTCCTTGTCTCCCTCCTCCTCCTCTCTTTTCTCTCCAAACAACACTAAAATAGTAAGAAAAAAAAAATCTAAAACAATTTTAAAGAGCAAATTAAGAAAATTGTTGGATATAGTAGAGAAGACAACTACCGTGGGGGTAAAAAATTTAGAATAATATTTTTATTTTATTTACTAAATAGATTTTAAAATAATTTTAACTTAAAATGACACATGTAATCATTTAATTGGTTGTTTGCCAGGTCATCAACGAGTGTATTGCATTCTCCTTCAGTTTTTTTCTTATTGTAAAAAAAGTGTCAAAAAATATAGCGGGACTCTACATGATGTGTCTAAAATGAACATCATCCAGTTGAGATGTCTATGTGAAACTTGGTGCCAACTTTAGGAGGTCACCGATGGGTTTGACCAGCAAAATAAGGAAGAGAAGTAGAAAAGCAGTCATGAAAGGTGATGAAGAAGGAGTGCGGGAAAGAAAATGAAACAATTCTTCGGTTTCAAAATTCAAATTTTAAAGTTCAGCCTATCGCAAATGTAAACCGTTTGAATGAATAATATATCAAAACGTTTGAAATATTGAAAGGAGTTTATATCTAAAACTTATGTAGAGGAGATTTAAGTTTGTCGAGAAAAGAAATGAACTCGTTGAGGAAGATGAATTGTTGCAGTGTATAAATACTATATAAACAATATAGATATAAATGTATATACATATTTGATATGTAGTTATATACATCATTACACATTATTTGTAGAGAGAAGTATTGAAAACACCATTAAACTAGACGCAAATTATTATTTTCATCCTGAATTATTGACAACATTAAAAACACCCCCTCTATTTGACTAACTAAATTTAGATACACTCCCGATATGTCACACTGACACGACAAATGATCTCAAACTCTTGTAGAATCATAGACTCTTAATAAACAGCCGAGAGAGGTGTTGAAAACACCTCTAAATTTGATGAGAATTTAGTGGTGTATGTCACTCATGTTGCAAGATCGAGAGTATATTTAAGTTCAATTAGTCAAGTAAATGGGTGTTTTAAGGTTGTTAATAGTTCGGGAATGATATCAATAATCCCTGTCAAATTTAGGGTTGTTCTTAATACTTCTCTCTTATTTATATAATATACATTTCATCTACTGTTACTTACACTTTGTTTGGATGGTTGTTACACATTGTTTAATAATATATCGTATTGTATAGTACTGTATTGTTATGAATACAATGTTTGGATATTGTATCATTTATCCGTTGTTACATAATGTCACACATTCATAATTTGAGTAATAAGCCTATAGGAAAAGTAAATAATATGAGAAGAAAATATTAAGGTGACTTCGGTCGTTATATAAAATAGGTCTTTTTGTTGTTATGAATTCAAATGATACGATACAATAAAATTTAAGTAACAACTATCCAAACAAGATGTTAAGTGCTCCATGAATCTTTCTTGAACCCGAATTGAAGTACGAAACGACCCGAAATGTTTCCAATACTATAAACAGGCGAGTTAGGGCATTCCATTTCATTGCATTGCAGAAGAAGAAATGAAGGTAGCCCCAAAAGTAATACTACTCTTCAGAGATCCAACGGGCTTCGGCACCGCCATCTTCGAAGCTCTTCAACCAAACCCTAAATCCAACCTTCAAAAACGGTAAGCAGCACCACCTCTCCCCCCTTCTATTGATTGTATCTTCTTACTTAATCGATTTCATTTCAGCCAAGAATCGCTCGATTTATCCTTACAACGTTACGGAATCAAAGATCAAAAGGTTTCGGTTGAAGTCGTTCATTTTCTCAATGGAGCAAATCTCGAGGTACTTTTGCTTTTGATACTGAGAAAAATGTATTCCTGGACGCTTTCTGCATATTTCCAGCGGTTTAGATATTTTTTTCAGTCTTTGGTTATGTAAAAAAAGTGTATACTGTATATGGCAAGGCAATGTATCAAAATATAATTTTTAGTGATAGTGGTAGTAAAATGTGTTTACAACATTGCACTCAAGGGTGTGGCCCGTTGGTCAATGAAGTTGGGTTGAGATCAGAGACGAATCTAGGATTTTTCAAACATGGTTGCACCCAGAAAAATGTATTAAGTGGGAATTGATCCGAACATGGATGCATCAAGAAAAATGTGTTAAGTGAGAATTGATTCTTCATCCTCAAGGTAAAAATCTCAACATTTAATCATGTGGACCAGATAGACTTCTTATAGCACGGGTCCAAAAATATAATAATATACAAATTTTAGAAAATATATACATAAAATATCTAGTTTTACGAAGAGACCACGGGTTCCGATGCCCTATTTTTTGCACCTAAATTCGCCACTGGTTGAGATACATTCGGTTTGACATTTGATTTCTGCACTAGGTGATTTCTTTCCATCTGTCCTAGGTTTTGTATAGGGAGTTTTATCTGGTACTTGTAGCTGGTACATGTGGAATTAATAGAGGTGTGCAAAAGCTGGTTTGAACACCACGGTCATCAATAAGAAATGTTTACAGCATTGCCTAGATATGGAGGGTTATTCATACCAAATTCACATTTAGATAGATACTGATAAAGGGCAAAACTACTACCATACATTGTACTGAATTGGTTAGGTATTTTGCTTTTGGGGATTATAGACCATATTTTGATTTTTTTTCCCTTTTCTTAGGTGTCTCTGTTACTACTGGAAAACTATGAGCCTCCAACACTTGCTTGTGTTCTCAATGAAGTTCTGGCATTGTTAGTAGGAGATGGGTTGTCAAATATGCCCACAATTGTAGCCCCTTTTGTTGTGGCTGCAACTAAACTTAAGATGGAAAATAGAACTTCTGTTGCAGTTGACAGTATATCAGTTTATGGGTTGCGAGTAGGTGCCTCTAGTGACCTTACTAAAGCTTTGTGCACAAATTTGCAAAGCCCTCCCCCATCGTTGCAGATTTTTAACGAACAGTTGGCCTGCTTACTTCAATTGGTTCGAGTCCTGAAGATGCCTACTTTTGTTATAATTGGCAAAAAAGGTCAAAATTTGCATCGTAAGACTTCAGAAGAGGAACATGAGGTACTTTATAAATGTTCATATGCTTGTTCAGTAAATGGTTGTTTTTCGTGCTTTTAACATTAGAGATGCTTCTTTGTTTCTTATCTAAATTTTATTTAAGATGTAGTCCTTGTTCAAAATGTAGTCTTCTGAACAATTTAATCCTGGCATTTATTTATTTTTTTCGTATTTCTGCATGTGTTTTAAAAATGGGGTGGGAGGGGGAGAGGGGGAAAGCACTTTAAATAAGAGTAAATTTAGCCCTAGTGCAGTTTCTATTGTTGTATCCTATTGCAGCTGGCCGAGCTGAGTGGCTTATGTATTGCCATGCAGTAAGTTATTACAGCTGCAAAATCAAACCAAAGTGGCAAAAACCAGCTCTTGATTGCTGAAATTCATGCAGATCAAGATAGACAAAGCCATAAATTGTCTTTGATTTAATCTGATCAACTTTTAAGTCTGATAATATCATTGTTGCATTTCCTGTGACAACAGAAAACTAACTTGATTAAGGAATGTGTAGCTGAAATCAGACTGAAAGAAAGCACTTTAAAATAGAATAATTTGGCTCTCATGCAATTAACTTTGATATATATCCTATTGCATCTGGTCGAGCTGAATGGCTTATGTATGCCAGGCAGTAAGTTTATACAGCTGCAAAATTCAATCCAGAGTGGCAAAAAAACCAGCTCTTGGTTGCTTGAGTTCAGGCTGATCAAGATAGACAAAGCCATATATTGTCTTTGGTTAAATATAATCAAAATTTTATGTCTTAGATAACGTTAACATTATTATTTCCTTTTCTATGACAATTGGTTGCTTGAGTTCAAGAAGATCAAGATAGACAAAGCCATATATTAACTTTTGGTTTGATATATATATCAGAATTTGAAGTCTAAGTCTCTTAGATAACATTAATGTTATTATATCCTTTTCTATGACAAGTAACATAAAAAATAACTTTCAATGGAGTGTACTACTGAAAAACTGAATGAAATAAAACACTTTAAATAGAATATTTTAGCTCTCATGCAATTAACTTTGATATATATCCTATTGCAGCTGGCCGAGCTGAATGGCTTATGTATGCCAGGCAGTAAGTTTATACAGCTGCAAAATTCAATCTAGAGTGGCAAAAAACCAGCTCTTGGTTGCTTGAGTTCAAGCTGATCAAGATAGACAATGCCATATATTATTTTTGGTTAAATATACTCAAAATTTTAAGTCTTATAAGATTAACGTTATTATTTCCTTTTCTATGACAATTGACAAGTAACATAAAAAATAACTTGACCAAGGAATGTACTGCTAAAAACAGAATGAAAGGAAGCACTTTAAAAAGAATAATTAAGCTCTCGTGCAGTAAACTTTGATATATCCTATTGCAGCTGGCCGAGCTGAATGGCTTATGTATGCCAGGCAGTAAGTTAATACAGCAGCAAAAATCTAACCGGAGTGGCAAAAAAACTAGCTCCTGGTTGCTTGAGTTCAAGCAGATCAAGATAGACAAAGCCATATATTGTCTTTGGTTAAATATAATAAAAAATTGAAGTCTTAGATAATGTTAATGTTATTTACTTCATTTTCTATGACAATTAACATCAAAGATAACTTGGTTAATTACGGCTAAAAACAGAATGGAAGAAGCACTTAAAATAGAATAATTTAGCTCTAGTGCAGTTAACTTGGATATATCCTAATGCAGCTGGCCGAGCTGAATGGCTTATGTATGCCAGGTAGTAAGTTAATACAGCTGCAAAAATCAAACCTGAGTGGAAAAGTTGCTTGAGTTCAAGCAGATCAAGATATTTTAAGCCATACATTGACTTTTAAGCCTTGTAGAGTAATATAACACCATTATTCCCCTTTCCTCTGACAGTAACAGAAAAATAAATCAAGTTGATTAAGGAATGAACTTGTGAAAATAGACGGATTTGTGGAAGCAATTACATATTTTGAAAACTGGTAATTGCTGTGAAAAGGTGTCTTAAGCAACCATTCACATTATTTTGTTGCTGTTACTTCTCTCTTTCAAACTGCTTGGAAGTGCTTTATTTTAAGTTGCCGAAACAACCTCTATATCTATGAGTCCACTTGTGGAATTACACTGGTATGTTGTTGTTGCTTAAGCAACCAACATTGTGGTTCTAGGGATTTGATTGATGTAGTTGAATTAGAGCTATCGACTTGAATATTATGCCATTTATCCTCCGAAATTCTCTGACCAGAATGACAGATCTAAGCCTACCTGTCTGTAATTTGATTAGTTTCTGATCAATGTCCAAGTGTTTACTTGGAGAATATCATTTCTCATCTCAGTAGGAGGGCTCGATAGAGTTAGCAGTTACTTCTCCCTCCTCCCAGCCACAGAAAAAAAAGGTGAAAAACAAAGTTTACTAATACAGATCTCACTTTCCAACTTCCAGGTGATACATGAGATAGGACAGCATTTGGCTAGCTTCTCATCACTTAGTTTCTCAGGAGAAAAGATAGCCTGGGATGCAACAAAGTCTTCAAGAGAAACTCAAGAGCCTTGGCGTGCATTATATGGTTGAATCTTAATGCTGGCCATAATCAGCGTCTAACATGGCGTGTTATTGATTTCAGTATGCTCCTAGGCTAGGAGTCCCAGCAGATCTGTGGGTAAGCCAATTGCGTCTGGTGTATGAACCCAGAGAGACGCCAATATTGATGAAGTTGATTGCATTCACTTTGTAGTTTCGAAGCAAATTGTAAAGCCTCTTTGTTCCGAGATCTACTGCTAATATTCCATTCTCCATTTTCTTTCTTGTATCCCATGGCATGTGTTGCTTAACCAGTAAATCCTCAATATTTTTTATATTAGTTAATTATAAACCATAGAATTCTTAAAATATTCTTATTAACCTTTATATTATATAAATAGAGACCATATATATACGATCGGATACTTTTTTTTTTCTTATCAATGTTTTGTATAATTGCTTTCTCTCCGATTATTTTTTTAAGGATACACGTTAATTAAGGGGAAAATATTTTGCTCTCTATTTTCTGCTGAAGCCTGAACCTTGTTGATAACTTAATAATAACAACAATATAAATATGTGATTTTAATGTATTAATTCGCCATAGTACTAAATTCTCCTCATCTTGGCTTTTGAAAAGACCCTTTTGTGTCATTTGATTAAAGTTCTAATTAGAGGTTATATGTACATGTCAATATCTTAGGTTAGCCCCTTGAGATAATGGGTTTCCCAAGTCATTGTTGGTTGGATTCATTCACAAATAGTGTCGAATCTCTTTTGTTAAAAGAGTAATTTACCTTTCAATAAGAGGCTTTTTAACAAAAACTTAAATTAATTGGAACTTAAAATAGGTACCAAACCCCTCCACGAAAACTAATAGAAGATCCACTCAAATCCGTTTAATATAAAACAATATACTATTATATATAATTTAATCTATATTATGTAGAAATATATTTATATATTATTATACGCTGTCACACAAAATTGACATATTATATATTATATTTCCCCTGATATAAGATATAATATTAGATACTAATTGAATATTTTATGTTGGATAATATTTTTTTTTACATTTCACTTTTTAACATCTCCACAACTAGAGTCTAGAAACGTCACCTCCCACTAGAAAAAGCAAGGCTGAGTTCTCTTTATTCACTAGAGATACAAAGTTTGGGTGAAGATAAGGAGGAACAAGAAAGTAGGGGAAAAAAAGTTGTATCTTATGGATTTTGTAGTTTTCAAGAAAAAACTATACTAAGGACAAAATGAAAAAAAAAATTAATTTTATTTTAAATTTCTAAAATTTAAGATAATTGCCTTTTAGGAAAAAGATAAATAATTTTAGACAGAGGAAGTAATAAGACTAATAGCCTCCATCCAAAAAATAAGTGTACAAGAATTTGCTCTAATGTAACTATGTAAGTATTGTTTTAAAATTTCAGAACAATAATAAGTAGTATACAACTTCAAAAGACTTTATTTTGCATAAAGACATCAATTTTGTTGACACTTTTTTTGAAACGAAAGAAATAATACGCTCGTGTTAAAATGAAAATTTGTGGCGTGTATTTGGACAAGGGCAAAACAACAAGTGGCAGTTGATTGCTGAATAGAAAAATAAAGATAATGAAGGCGTGGGGATTGACGATTGACATGCTACACTTAACGTCAATTTAGTAAAATATTCAAAGTGTTAGCTCATTATTGACCTCACCCTTCTTTTTATTTTTTCTATATCTACTAATTATATAGCAAGTGAAATCCATATTTGACAGAATCTAGAATATAATTAGAGAATCTTCTAATTTCCAGAACGCTCAAAGCAATTTGAGTCCTTTCATTTTTTTGTAATAACTTTTCGTGAACTATTGACCAAAAAAACACGAGAAAATTCAATAAACAGTTGCCACCTGTGTATTATTTGTATTTTATATGTTACTTTTGTTGACTATTTTTAGTTGAAATTTCAGAGAGGGTCTGCTCAACTTTGTTTTAGCAATTTTGGGGGTAATTGATTTGTTTCATTTTGAGATAAATAGTTAAGTAGATTTGAATTGAATTATGGGATCATTGGATGATAGTTTTGCAGTGCATAATTTGAATAATATAAGTTGTTCAATGGGAGAAGTGACTAACTCACAGCAGCAGAAGAAGAAAATTGTGATCGGTGATGATGGTTATGTTCTAGAAGACGTTCCTCATTTGTCTGATTACATTCCGAATCTTCCTGTACGTTTTCTTTACCTCTACCTATCTCTTATTTTTAGAGCTAGTATAATTGATCGAGCTTATAACTTTATGACTTTTTTTAAAAAATAAAATCTTCTGGACTTGTTTCTTCTTATTTATTTGTGAATTCTCATCTAGATTCAATTGATTAATTAATTGGTATACAAGTTTCCTTTTGATTCCCCATGTTGAATATTGAACAAAAGTAGTGGTAGTGTTGCAGTATGATTGAATTATATTTGTGTATGATCAAAGTTGATACTTTCTTTATGTTTGTTTATTTATAAAGAAGCAGTTGGTGGAACATGATTGATTTCTCAGAAAGTCACATTTCTTCTTGATTCCAATTTTCTGACCTTTTGAGATAATAATGATAAATGAACTCGATTTTTGCTCTATGAGGGGTGTTTGTGCTTCCAATTCTTTCTATGATCTATACTCTCCCAAGGGATAAAGAGTCTCTATTTTGATCAAGTACTAAATACTTGTCC
>JAJOOO010019828.1:0-26837 GCA_029582685.1 Solanum piurae
ACCATACAAGGATTTGACTAGCCTGCATACGAGTCCTGACTTCTCCCCCTGGCTAGAAAATCCTTCAGGAAGTGTCATGTATACTTCATCAAATAAATCACCTTGCAAGAAAGCATTATAAACATCTAGTTGATGAATATGCCAACCAGAAGCTGCAGCAATGGACAGTACACTTCGCACAGTGACAATCTTAACAACTGGAGAAAAAGTTTCCTGATAGTCAAGACCAGCCTTTTGATTATAACCCTTTGCAACTAGTCTGGCTTTATACCTCTCTATATCTCCATTTGCCTTGAACTTCACCTTATACACCCATCGACAACCAATGGGAACCTTCCCATGAGGCAAAACTTCCAACTTCCAGGTATGATTATCCTCAAGAGCTTGTATCTCTTCATGTATTGCCTTGATCCAGCTGGGATCCTTGCAAGACTCATGATAAGTTTGAGGCTTAGTGATGCAAGAAAAGGCTTTGATATAGGATTGATAAGGTTTGGATAAATGGGCATAACTCAGGTGTTTGGATAAGGGATAAGGAGTAGAATCAGTAGCATTGGTAACAAAATCATTCATCCAGGTAGGATGCTTTTTTGGTCTAGTAGAATGCCTAACATCTCCAGGTGATGGAATATGAACTGTAGGCTCAGTCACTATAGCAGGAAGGTCAGGATCTATAGGCACTTGAGGTGCTGGAATTGGTGGATCAGCATGTGCCGGTGGAGAAACATCATCATCAAAACCTGGAAAATTATTTAAGAACATAGGATGGGATAAGGAATGTGTCTTAAAGGGAAAGTTGTCCTCATTAAAAACCACATCTCTGGAAGTAAAAAAAGAATAAGTATCCAGGTTATACAAAACATAACCCATGTGAACTGCAGGCACCGCCCTTGCTGTGAACTTATCTCCAGGTGGCAATATCTTTGCATAGCATAAGCATCACATAGTCCTGAAATGATCACATGCTCCTTTGCATCCATGAAACATCTCAAAAGGTGTTTTCCCTTTCAAAGCTATGAAAGGTAATATATTCATCATATAGACAGCACCTAAGACACAATGACCCCAGAATTTCAGTGGTATAGAACCTTGAAACCTGATAGCTCTAGCCAACTCCAAAATGTACCTATGTTTCCTTTCAACCACCCCATTCTGTTGGGGTGTGTAAACACACGATTTCTAATGTATAATACCATAATACTTGAACAAATGATCACACTCAGTGTTCACAAATTCTGTTCCATTATCGGATCTCACCTTTTTTACTGTTTTACCAAATTGAGTCAAAACAAGTTTGATGAAATCTCTCAAAACCACTACAACATCACTTTTGAGTTTTAACAAGAAAATCCAAGTCATGCGAGAATAGTCATCCACAATTGTTAAGAAGAGTTTATTTCCATCAAAAGTAGGTACATGAAATGGTCCCCATACATCCAAATGTTGTAAGTCAAAAACTGAAATAGATCTAGTGTTACTGTCAGGAAAAGGAAGCCTGACTGTTTAGCTAATGGACAAATTTCACATGTGTTGAGAACTTTTTTACATTCATCATGATTAAGATTGAATAATTGTTGCATAGCTCCAACAGATGCATGACTCATCCTCCTATGCCAAAGCAAAATGTCTATCTTATTTTTCGTAGCTGACAATGCTTTAACTGGATGCTTAGTACTGTCTGCTGATCCTTTATGATTTAACAAGTAAAGTCCTCCATTCTCTTCACCAATCTCCAACACCTTCCCACTTGAGAGGTCCTAGAATTTACAGAAATTTGGGAAAAAACTGACTGAGCATTGTAACTCTTTAGTTAATCTCAAAACAAATAATAGATTGAATCTAAAATCTGGAATGTACAGGACATTTTTCAATGTATTTCCATCCATGATCTCGCAACTACCTATGTGAGAAACATCCACTGTATCCTCATTAGGTAAATACACCTTCTTATCCTTAATCTCTATACCCTTACTTGCAGTGTTCAACATTTCTTTATGAGAAATCATGTGATTACTTGCTCCAGTATCAATTATCCACTCTTTCATACATGCATTCAAGCTAGGAACAGAGACATTACCTGCACTAGGAGATCCACTAGCAACAATAGCCATATGAGAAGCACAAAACTCACCTCCCATATTGGCTGAATTAGACAGATGATTCATGCTTGAACTTTCACCAACAGTGTCCTTGTCCACTAACCTCCTGAATTGATTGTAATGATGTGGATTGTCCATGTGTTGCATCATCTTGTATTATTGATTATGAGAGTAGGGGGGAAAACCCTGCTCCTTTGCTCCATTCATTAGAATATCTTCCAGAGTTCCCCACTTCACTGTGTGAATCAGATAACATCACACCCTTACCCTGACTGGTTGTATCTCTATAGTTGTGAACATAAGCAGATCTATTTTTTCCAATCTCAGAATGAGGCCCATCATCAACTTTCCCAGCATGAGCTTGAACCCTGGGATCACCCCCTCGTGGATTAGGGACACTAGGATTCCCAATTTTCTTCCTAAACTTGAAATCTGGTGGATACCCAATCAACTTGTAACAATTACCCCTAGCATGCCCCATCATCTTACAATAGTCACATTGGACATTCCAATCCTTTTTGAATTTGTGAGGAGGAGCATTTCTTCCAGATATCAAGGCATCAACATCCATGTGCATAATTGGGCTAACAGCATGAGCCATACTTCTTTGACTCTCACGCGCAATCATCATCGAATAAGCCTGGTTCACAAAAAGCAGTGGAATCAACATTAGGATTTGCCCTCGAGCCTGCTCGTATGATTCATTAAGTCCCATAAAAAACTGCATTAGCTTTTGCCTGGTCATAAATTCCAAAAAATCTCTGGATTTCTCACAAGCACATCCAGGAAAAGGGGCTAGACAATCAAACTCAGCCCAAAACAATCGCAGATGAGTGAAATACTCTGAAATGGTGCTTGTCCCCTGATTCGAAGTAACAATCTCCCTGTGTAATTGAAAAATCATTGATCCATCTGCCTTGTCAAATCTCTATTTGAGATCTCTCCATACATCACAAGCGTCAGAAGAGTAAACAATTCCACTTAGTAACTCCTTTGAAATAGAGTTCATTATCCATGAGAGGACAATTGTGTTACAACGTTCACATAGATCAACTAAATTTGGACCAAAACCTTCCTTCCTGCACTTTCCGTCGATCAATCCCAACTTGTTCCTACCAAGTATGGCGATCTTCATCGAATGACTCCATACAGAATAGTTTTCCGATCCTGTCAGCTGAATAGAGATCAAAACCATTCCAGATGTATCTGATGAGCTGAGATACAATGGATGATTGTGACCTAATTTTTCTGGCAATTCATTATCAACCATCGCCATAGTTACTCCTTCAAAAAACTTTGAAAACCACTATCAATGGCTGCAAAGCTCTGATACCATATTAGTTTATCTAATGATCACTGAGAAAACAGAAGAAAACTATTGCAGAGAAGAGAATATCTACATATCTGGAAAAGGAGAATTGTACAAAACGTGAACTGAACTAACTATGAAATTAACTACAAGTTATCCTATATATACAATTGTACACTAACCTTATGTTGACAACTGTACATCTGTTAACTAACTAATTAATTGGACCCACTAACAACTAACAAAGTTTGTTACATAACTAACTTTGGAAAACCACATTTAGACTTTAGCTAAGTCACAGCTCCAGTCTCATCAGTTGATATATATCGTCTTCCACTAATAGTTGTTTGATATTCAATTACAGAAAAAGAAATACACTGAGGTTTGCTCCACTGAATGGAATTTTGCGACTCGACACTGAGGTTTGCCTCGCCTTACCGGGATTTTCCTAAACTCAATTGAACCCAGGCCTACATCAACAAGGTTGACAGATGAGTGACTCTGACACCATTTTTAATGGTCCAACCCGCTAGTGATATTGTCCAGACCTAGGCCAACACGGGTTTAAAAAGCATGACTAGTTATAAGGTCTGCTTACTTATATATACTCAATATCTCTCATGTGTTTTGCCGATGTGAGACTTCTTATCTTAAGTTGGGGTGTCACACCCATAGCTCAAATTCTGAATATGCCTTTGATGTTTGAATCAGGTTTTAGTCTGGAGCATTTATATGTTCCCTTATTAGTATATATTATTACTTGTATGCTAGAATTATTTTATATTTCAATTCTATTACTATTGCTATTTCTTTTAGTTTGATCATATTTAATATTTGTACTGTAGCTTTCTTCAATATTTTCAATAAACCCTCTTATTCTTGCATTTCTTCAAATAATTTTCTTGAGCTGAGGGTCCATTCAAAATAATATCTACATACTACATCATAACTGGTAAGGATAAAGTCTGCGTACATTCCACCCTCTTCTAATTTTACTTGTGAAACTATATATATTGAGTATATTATTGTTATTGTTTGAGTGCGTGTATTCTTCTTAATTAATTCTTCATATTCGGACTTCAACTCCCATAATTACACCAATATTTTGACTAATGAGACTTTACCTATTATTATAAATTAGATCCATATTACATTGATGATAATTAATAGACTCTACATAGTTCAATCTATAACAACGCAAGAGTGAAAAGGATTCATAAAGGTTTACTAGAAACTCATGAGTAGTCTTGTCGTTGAAAATTTGGTTTAGACAAGGACCTATATTTGCATGGAGATGAAAATTTTAAAGCCTAAATCGTGGCGCTCATCAATTTAGAGCAATTAGATAATACCTTTTTTGTGATATTTTTCGTCAAATTCAATTGCCCAATTAAAAAAAAATGAGAAAATTTAATTTCGTCAGATTTATGTGCTCAATTAAAACAATCTAAAAGTAATAGGTACGTCGTAGTATTTGAACATTGACCGTTGAATAATTGAAGAAAATAATTACGTATGTAGGCACGTTCATATAGCTAACATTTTTGGAAATAGCTTTATTTTATTTTAATATATTTTTGGGAAAATGTGTTTATACTAATTGGATAATGATCTTTTTATCTCTTTAACGTAATTTAACTTATTATAATGAAATACATTTATTATTAGTTGCCAATTAATATTCAAAATTCGTGTCCAAATTATTTATCTCTCTAAACTTTAATAGAAAAAACGTCTCCCATTCTTAAGCTAAAATAATATGGTCTCTTCAATAATAGCGTATATTATTTTCGAGACGATTTTGATTGGTTCTACTTTTTTACATGACAATATAAATTGACATGGAAGGACAATGTATTGAAAAAATATCGTAGACAATACTATATAATATAGTATATACCAATCATTCTAATTGTAACTTGAAAAAACAATATGTCAAAAAATAATCTTTCAAATTAAATATAAGTATCTAATCCGTGTAATTATTTGTTAAATATACAGTACCAAGACTGAGTCATTAATTAATATTCATTATTATATTGTTACCATTATTTGAAAAGGACTCATTAACGTTACGATTGCACCTAAATCATCGTTTGTTCTTTTTTTATTCTTTTGAAATTTTTAGACCTTGTTAGGACTTTAAGAGTAGGCAAAAAGGCAAATTACAATTTTAAAAAGTATGCATATTTAATTATTTTAGACTTTTTAGCATACAATTTTTAAAATTTTAAATATTTCTCAGTTCACATTACAATCTACCTAATCAAAATACTCACCCATTAATAGTGAAACAATATCAAAGATAATAGTAGTAAAGTTATATGATCAGACAAGTATGATAAAATTGAAAAATATTTTTTATATATCACTCACACCCTTAGTCACCCTCTACTCTTTATTTCTTAAATAAGTTTGAATTATGAAAAAAATAGGTAAAAGTAAAATATTAGGAGTGGTTTGTCCATGAAAGTTATTTACTCTTTTTTTTGTTGAAATTTCAATCAAATATAAGGAGTCATTTGGCAATGAAAAAGCAAATATAAAGATCAATGATCACAAATTTCAATCAAATATAATTTCTATGTGGTTAACCGTTTTTTTCTATATCTATACACATTAAGTTCCTATGTATACAAAAATTGTGTTTCTATCCATGCTACCCAAAATTTTCACTAATATTACTGAGAGTATATCAAATTTTTCAAAAGTAAGATAACATTTGTCACGATACGAACAACCTAAATTTCATTTCAATATGACTTCTTGAGATACTTGAAAGTTGATCCATCAAAGCAATCCACTCTATCTTTGTAAAGATTCATCAATTTCAACAATTCAGTAGCTTTTTCCTTAGTTTTTTCACCACATCCCACTTGTAAAACCACCAATAGTTTTTGAAATACACCTAATTCCAATGCCTCAATTACTGAATTATTCTCATTATTTCCACTTTTGCAAAGTTTCCATAAAATTGAAATTGAACATTCTGTGGCCATTTCTGTAACTCTCATTATTTTTTTGGCTATTATTGCCATAGTCAATCCATGTTCATAAGCCTTTTGTTTCCCTTCTTCAAAATTGCAAAATATGTCCAAAATAGCCAATCCCTTCTCTATTATACTCTTTTCACAATCCACAAGCATTTCAAGAACCAAACAAACTAACCCCATTTTTACAAATTTGGACACAATTTTCTTGTTATTTTCACTTGATGTATATGAGATAATTGAGTAAATTACCGTTAACGACGCTTTCGTCGTGGAGGGGCAAATCGGTACTTTCACCATTTGGTACAAAGATTCAACCAAATCTTCGATATCTATTAAGACATTTGTGCAACTTTGGTCATAATAGAGCAATTCTTTCATGACTATAACTGCATTTTGTCTTGCTGATAAATCTTCACCTTTCATGAACCATGCCATGCAACGTAAAGACGTCGATGACACGAGTTTCGATATCCCCTCTTGTCCAATAGGAAACATCCACGTCATCCCAGATAGCAAGTCCTTCAAGAGTTCCTCCTGAATTCCCATAGAGAAAATCTCGAAACATGTTGCAAAAACATAACCTACCCCACATTCCACTATGCATTTCTTGTTTCTCTCGCTCTCCTTAGCTAAAATCCTGACTCGTCCCACTAACTCCCTACATTTCTTCTCGTTTCCTCGTTGAGCTTCAATCATTAGCCTCGAGCAAATCTCCGTTACTTGAGACGAATCGATTGGAATTCTAGGAGTTGGAACTCTTTCAATGCCATAATTTTTATTCTCCACACACCAATCTTGAATCATTTTTCTTATGGTATGGTTTGGTATGATATCGAAATTTCTCAAGGGTTGATTCGTCACGGGGCACGTTGAATTCCGTGCCTCGATCCATTTTTCGATGTTTTCACGATCATATGAAATTCCAGTACATAATGTGACTGGATCTTTCATTAAATCAAGAGAAATTGGACAAAGAAAATGAGATGGAATTGTAAGTTCTTTACAAGAGTTCAATTTCGTAACCTTCTTTTTACTTCTCCACGAAAAAATCATCGTGACTATAAACTTGTAACGAAAAATATGAACAAAAAAAGTTATTTGAGAGAATTATAAGTTTTCTTTTTTTTCTTTGGTACAAAATTTTGATGTGTTTTTTTTGTTTTTACTACTCTTGTTATGAAGGGCTATACATATATATGGGAAAAAGGAATTTGTTTATTTTTTGGTAAAAGAAACAGTCAAAATTGATTAGAAGAAGGTTTGGTTTTGAACGTTGAACGTTGAATATTTGAAGAAGAAAATTAAATGTGTATTTATGTTCACAGCTAACATTTTTAGAATTTTTTTTTTTTTTTTTGAATATTTATTTTTAATAAAATAGGAAAAATTGTATAAAGACGGCAAAATGGGTTGACCCGATGTCCAAGTCGTTAGTCAATACAAGTCGGTGGGTCGTGTCTGACCTGCCAAATGCTGGATTTTTTTATTTTTTTTTGTATTTCAAATAAGGACATGATATTAATTAATTCTTTTTTTTTTCTATTAGTGACTTTTTATTTGGCATAATATATAAATATGTTATTTTAGTCGGTTTAAAAAAGAATGACATATTTATATATTTAGTAACAATTTAACTTTAAAATGTTCATTTCACTCTTAATTAAAATGATATATAGTCACACAAACATTTACTAATTATTTTAAACTATAAGTTTCAAAAGTCTTTCTTTCTTAAACTTTGTGTTAAATCAAACTAACACATATAAATTGGGATAGGGGAGTATTTAATTTGCTCTAACTGGCTTCAATTTTGAATGTGTACAAATAAACATTTAAACATTACGGACGCCGTGTTGTGTAGGATGTCGCGTCGGATGTAAATTACCACGTAAGACGTCAAGTAGGATGTGTGTGTATGTCTACTTGTTTGACTTTATACAAGTTTAAATGTCTATTTGTGCATATTCAAACTTAGAGAACATAAATATAATTAAGATCGAGTTAAAAAAAATACATTCATATATTATTATTTAATCTCTTTTAATTTTTGTGTTGAATGAAATTGAGATTGGTCTCTCGTTGAATCACAATTGGAGAAATTCAAGTCTTGCTTGGAGTTGAAAGTGTCCTTTTTAAAATACAAAAAATAAAATAGGAGCTTATTTTTAAAAGAATTGACGTATTTAATCAAGTTTTTAGGAGGGAAAATTGTTTTTGAACCGTGATGGACGTTGTTATTTAATTGAAAAAGTAAACAACCTTTTTAGAACTTTTGAAATATTGTTAAGTACAAATTATTCTTCTAAAATGAATGAAATTATTTTTCAGATTAATTAGCTAAATAAGAATTGCTATTTTCAAAAGAAGACTTTTAGATTTTGATAGCTTGGTCAAACGGGTCATTAGTTCAACTTGTTTGACACGATTATTGTTGAAGCCACAAATAAATTATACTTATGGTACTCTTGATGTAATATTTTAATGTATAAAGGCTATTTTATGAAATCAATCTAACGAGATATGAAAACCGATATTAGCATATTACATCATCTAATTATTATTTTTATTTTTATTTTTGTGATAAAGTAGTGTATAACCAAACACATGTCTTCAATAAAATAAAATGTTCTTTGTCCATTTTATATAGGGAAAAAATTGTATTTAAATTATTTGGAGGATAATATTACCTCAAATATAAGGTAGTAGTGCAAACTTGTAACATACTACCTAGCTAATTAAATGAATTAATAATTAACAATTCATTTAATTCCAAAACTCACAAATAAAGGAGTAGAAAATGTATTTTTCAATTAATTGAAGATTAGATATTCTTAGAGAAATTAGGGGTGTCCATAGTTCGATTTAGATCATTTTTTCTTATAACCAAAATTAAATCAATTTGGTCGTTTTAAATTTCTAAAAGCAAGCCAAATTAATAAAAATAAAAATAACCGGTTTAATTCGATTTTTCAATTGATAACTAGCTAATGATAATTTGATAATAGAAAACTAACGAATACACGAGACAAGTATTTCACATGAACATTATGAATCAACAAGTTTTCATCTACTATCACAAAATGAATGTATCTGAATTTTCAATTATTTTAAAACTTTAGCATGTTTAAGTTGCATAAGGATAGAGATAATATACAGAAATAATATCCAACTTTAAATAGAATGATCAATCCTTCAAAAATCAAAGGGCGCAAACCATTGAAGATTAGATGGATATGTTACCAAAATATATAACTTCATCGGAATGAGCGGAAAAAAGAAAGTCAAACTTTTTTAATTTTGAGATCAGAAAAAAATTGATCGATCAAAATCAAAGATGATTGTCTAGTGGCGATGATCCATCAGACCCAATTGAGGGTTAATTTTGATGTTTGGAAACTTCCATAACAATCAACTGAAATTTATGTGGCGCTCAAAAGGGAAGATGTATTAACCATTATATTTTGATTGATCTATTTTTTCCCTATATTTATCGCAAGCTCGGTAAATTCATTAGCAATGGATTAATATAACATAATGACAAGAGAGAGTTGCTCAGATGATAAGTATTTTTATTTTTAGATCTAAAATTGTGAGTTTGAATCATTGAAAAAGCGAAAAGGTAAAAGTGAGCCGGATGAATATATGTATATTGATATTTCAATTTTTTTTTTCTTTTAGGGAGAAGCTAATAAAATCCTAGCAGGACAAATGTAAACATCTAATTTTTGGTTTTTTTTTTCTTAAATTATTTTCTGAATTTAAAAACATCTCTTTCTAAAATTATTATTTTTTTGAAAAATTGTATAAAATAGCAAACTATTAATTCAAATTAAATGTTATAACCATAGTTTGATTTAATTGTAATCCGTAGCAAACAGTTGTCATTCGCCTCTCTCCCTAGGTTTCTCGCTCGCTACTCTCGCCAGTCTCTCTCTCGCCTCTCTCACTTTTATACAAACACAAATGTATAAAATGCATTTGTGTTTGTATGAATCGAGAGAAAATTGTATATACAAATACATATATTTTTGTCGTATACACTTATAATTATACAAATACAAATCTTTCCCTGCCCAGTTCTCTTTTGCCTTTCTCTCTTTCTCGATTTATACAAACACAGATTATACAAATTACAATGTATAATTTGTGTTGTATAAAGCGAGAGAGAGAGAGATTTGATATACAAATATTTTATTTCGATTCAATTGTATACAAATTCAAATTTTATGCAGATATACAAACACATAAAATTAAATTGAGAGGCTGCCAGCGATCTATACAATTGGCCTGCCGGCGAAATTATACAAATCCGAAGCTCCCACCAGCGAGTTATACAATTTGATGCTCCATAGCAAACGAGCGCAATTATACAAACTATAATTATAACATACAAATATGATTTTTATGTTTACTACATGTGAAAGATGCTCTTTTTCTTTTGGGGGAAGTTTTTATCATGTGTCTAATATTTATATTCCCGCCAAATGTAATCCATTCAGGAATAGTGCTCCCTACTAAAAAAAATATATTCCTCCTTTTAAGTTATTTCTTGAATGTAAAAAAATATATGCATTAGAATTCCTCAGTATTGATTCGAAGTCTACTTTTCTTAATTTAACAATTATATTTATGAAAGCATATATTTTGAGTGAATAGTAATAGTGTTTGATCAAGTTATTTATGAAAAAACTTCAATTAATATTAAAGAAGTATATAATTTGTGTTTGGTCACTCAATAATCAAATTACATACATGAGATATATATCTTTATATACTTTACAATTAATATCATTTAAATAGATAAACAATTTGATATATTCATATGAGAGATTTAATTAAGTGTTTCAATTTTACGTAAATAAATTGTAAAAATTAAATAAAAGATAAAGAACAAGTTCTTGAGACTATTGGAATTAGTGCGTTGCAGAAAATATATGAAGTAAGTTTTTTGTAAAATTTTTTTGAACAGTCTGGTATATATAAACTCCTTAGTAAGGTATATTTGACCTTTTTTTTGTTTAAAGGTAAATTACTTTTTTTTTCCACATAATAGAAAAGTAATTTTTGCTACAATATTTTTTATATTATTTTTCTCAAAAGAATGGCCAAATACTCCCTCCGTCTCATAATAGTATATAACGTTTTACTTTTTGAGAATCAATTTGATCAATCTTTGAAGTTAAATATTTTTATGAAAAATACTATAAATTGCGATTTGTCTATATTAATATCATCTTGTATCTTTTTAAATTTTGAAACCCAAAATCTTGGCCATTAAGCTATTAGTTTTAGATAATATAATGATTGAGACAGATAAGGATGATATAAACCTCCATGTGAAGTCTCTTAATAGTTGTTGGTCCACAATTTTTAAATCTCCTTTGAACAAACTAAGGTGGAGAATATATACACAAATTTTGTACATGTGACTAGCTATTTTTCACAACTAAAAAAATAAAAAAAATAATCTTACATTATGATTGGATGACAGTAGAACATGCTTTTTGTTTTTATCCTCTCTAACTAGGAGGAAAAAGTTTATAATATTCCACTCTCCTTTTTTTTTTTTTGCCTTTTTTTTGTTTTGTTTGTATCACTCATTTTGGTGATGAAAATGACTTTCTACTTATCTTATATACCAAAACTAGCTGCTATTTTGTGGTATGTGTTATTTTTGAAATAAATGATCAATTCTAGGTATGAGAAAAGTATGGTCTTGAATGGTTAAGACATTCATTTTCATCAATCCCCTACCACATTCTCTTTGTTAGATAATATCTTGATCAATTTGCACGTATCTCGATTATTTCATTTTGATACTTAATTATTGTACTTGTCATCTGACACAGAATAACTCTGTTTGTTAGCCTTAGCTTGATGAAGAAGAAAAAACTAGTGCTATTTGGTTCTAATGAAATTCAAATGCTAGCCTTACTTGTTTTTCACTCACTTCATTAACCTCTAGACGTACCTCAATATTTCATCCCGATACTTACTATACTTATCATCTGGCACCAAATAACTCTATCTATTAGCTTTTAGCTCGACGAAGAAGGAAAGAACTAGTGTTATTTGGCTCTAATGAAATTTAAATGCATGCGTGTTTTTTCACTCACTTCATTAATCTCGATACCGAATCAAGGACCACATTTCATATTTTGTTTTTTCAGAAAGAAAATTGAGACTCGTCTTTCTTACATCATATGATTACAAAGACTAAAGACAACTTCCTTTTGTGGAGCTCAGACAATTGGTTACTTGTGAAAAATTTCTGTATGACATGATTGATTATTACTTGCACCCTAAAATATCTCAAAAGATTTTGCCATTAGGCTATTTTTTTTTTTAATCGAGGGTCTATCGAAAACAGTGTTGTTGATGTACTAAATTTTATTGGCTATTTGTAATGATAAAGACTGCCAGCAGTTGATCTGTAATCATAACAAAAAACTTTACATTTTGCTTGAAAAAGTATCATAAGCAAAAAGCTAACTTTATGATTTGCACACTTCAAAGCCACTTTACATTTCAATACAGCTTGTACCTACAAATTTTTCTAACAAAAAAACAATTCAAGAATACAAAAGTACCATGATCTACTGGTAATTGATGGCATCCCTTTCATTTCCAACCAAACCACAATGTATTCACATGGAAAAGAGAGAGATTCATCATACAATAAGAGTCAAAAGACAACAAAAATCTTAAAAAGAATCCCTATTCACCACAGTGCCAAAACTAACAATGAGTTGAGGTAAAAGCATCAGAGTTAAAAGCAAAAAAAAAAAATAAAAAAAAATGATCTGTGACTAGCGATGAGGAAGAAAACGGAGAGAATGAACAACCAAACCTAGATCAAAGAGTGTCAACTTCTCACCTACCATCAGAAGATGTAAATGACTCAGCGAATCCATAGGGGCGAGTAGGTATGCTTGTTTGAGTGTTATCCAAGCTTGGAAGGTAAGAAGAGGAGGATGAATCCATGTGACTTGTACCTTCATAAGCCTGCCACTTTTTAAGCGCTTGGGGCAATGACATATCGAGATCAATGCCGTATATGTCCTCTGAGCACTCATCGGATGGTTTCCAGAGCTCCACAAGAGATGAAAGAACATTGACAGCATGGCCCATGTCAGGCCTTTGATATGGCTCCCTTGCAGAGCAGTGGCCAGCTAGCTCAGCTACAGTGCTGACGCTGGCGAGTGTTTCCTCACTCAGGTCAATCGCGGGGTCAATTGCCTTTCTGAATGTATCTTTATTCAGTTGCATTCTTCGGAACCATGTTACTAGATGCATGCTCTCCTCAGGCTGGCTTTCATCAAGAGCCTTTCTTCCTGTGATGAGCTCCATCAAAATCACACCGAAACTGAACACGTCCACCTTGGTTGTCACTCTCCCAGTTACTGGCAGACGAAACAAGATAAAATACAAGTTTAGATAATGATGTATCTACATTCCAAGAACTCCTATGCACAAATCACAATCAGGAAAGCGAGCAAATAACGAATTTGGCTATCCTTAAATTCCACTAAGGGGAAAAGAAAACAAGAGGATCTTCTGTCATAGGAATAATAACATGTTTAAAGTGTGAGATTAGGTCAAAGTAGAAAATGGTGGCATTAAGCAAAGCATCAGGAAAAAGCGTTACCTTTAGGATGGGTATCCACATCTAGAAACTAAGTATACATAGCATTAGAGGGGATGACAGAATCAAGGATATTAGTATATGACAATGTATGAATGACATGTTCTTAACCATGAGCAGAAGTAGAATTGACTAAGAAAAGAGAGGCAGACATTAATATATACAACAGATATAGACCTATTATATTAACGTAAAACAGGCTAAGTTTCTTGGAGTACTCTAAGTATCATCTGACTCTTATCAGTTAAATGACTGCTAATTCTCCAGAAGCATCCTGAGATCAAACCCTTAAGGTGCACACAATTCATACTTTAGAGGTATTGGACTTAAGACCAAGTTTATCTAGGCACCAATTGCATACAAATACTATATCAGCAATTTAGCATCAGAAGACACATATAAGTAAGCAAAGAGCATACCTGCATATTCCGGTGCCAGATATCCAAATGTCCCAGCAATCCTTGTCTCTATAGAACCTTTCCCTTCTGGAGCAAGTCTGACAAGGCCAAAATCTGCAACTTTAGCCCTCATATCATCTCCTAGAAGAATATTTGAGGGCTTCAGATCCCGGTGAATGAAACTCTGATGGGCTAAACTATGGAGGTACTCTACACCCCTAGCAACATCTAATGCAATGGTCAACCGTTTTGTCCATTCCAGGGGTTTAAGCCCTTCTTCTGCCCAGTTGAAGAGATGACTGCTTAATGTTCCTTGAGGCATGTATTCATAGACTAGAAGTTTCTCATTTCCATCAAGACAGTACCCAAGTAGTCCAACAAGATGCCTATGTCTGACCTTAGTCAAAACAGCAATCTCCGATTTGAATTCAGCTAGTCCCTTCCCAGTGATGATTCCATTTTCCATTCTTTTGACTGCAATCTTAGTCCCATCATGCAATTCACCTTTGTAGACAGTGCCAAAGCCTCCCCGACCTAGTATGTTGTCTTCACTAAAATTGTTGGTCACATTCTTCAGTACTTGAATAGAAATCACCATATTTCCTGCTTCAACCATTTGAACGTCACCGGCTTCACTAGCAGAAACAGTATGAGTTTCACTGACTGCACCAACACTGACACTGGATCCTGCAACTGTGATTTTCACACTATCATTGTCAGAACCAGAATGACGAGGATGCAACACCATGGTATTTGGACTTTGCACTCGGCTAAAACGCTTTTGTTTGCTTTTGTACAGACAGAAAGCTGCCACTCCAATCAAACAAAGCATAAATACACCTCCAATTACAGAAAACACCACAATTCCAACCCGGCGATTGGACTTCTTACGAGCTGCTTGGGCATTTCCATCATCAGAGCCTATTGAACCACCTGGAGAACTGCCTTGGGAAGGTGCATCACTCTTATCCTTTCCAATATCAGGGTTACCACTAAATTTCAGAATCAAATTTTTCCTAAAAGCTGGTACCTTTCCATAAATTTGATTGTTTGACACATCTAACTCTGTAAGGCCTGTCAATGTGGTTAGCTCTTCTGGAATTGTACCAGTCAGATTATTATCTGCAAGAACTATTTTTTGTAGTGACTTCAGTGAAGCTAATTCAGGAGAAATTGTTCCTGAAAGGCCCATTTTCTGGAAATTTATGACAGTAATGTTACCATTACTGCAAGTAAGACCAAACCAATCAGCACAGGGATCATTTCCCTTCCAGTTCTTAGCAAAATTCGTTGGATAATCCATTGCTTTTGCAATTGAAAGCAATGTATTTACTCTAGGATCACAATCACCTGGTTGTGGCAAGCAAAAGCTATTTGTACCTTTTACCGAATCAACAACAACAGCACCTTTGAACGACGGCATTGGTCCTTGAAAGAAATTATTTGTCAAATTAACAAACTTCAAAGACTCAAGATTCATCAAAGAACTTGGCACAGGACCAGTAAAGGCATTATCTCTAAGACTCAATGTCTCCAAAGCCTTTAATCCTGAAAAGTCCGGCAACGGCCCCGAAAAGTTATTGGAATGCAACCAAACCTCCTTCAGGAATGTCATGTTTGTTAGAACATCAACTCCCCCATTAAGCTTCTGTCCATTTAGCCATAAAGACTCAAGCAGCAAGCCAGAAAAACTGGAGGGCAATTCACCCTCCAAGTTATTGCCAGCCAAATGTAAATTTACCAATCCCGGAAACTCATCAGGACTAAAAAAGTTAGGAATTCTCCCAATTACATTTGCTGAATTTGCTGAAAAGTTTTTAAGTGAAGAAGCATTTCTAAGACTTTCAGGGATCTCCCAACCAACAAAAGGGTTCTTATCAATATCAACAGACAGTAATGAAGACATATCAGTAAAGAAATCAGCAGGAATTGAACTAAACTGATTTTCACCAAGCAGTAACACTTGCAATGAACTCAAACCACTCAAACTAGGCAAAGGGCCAGAAATATTGTTCCCTTGAAGCTCTAAACGTTCAAGTTCAGTAAGTTTAGAGATTTCTGGAGGGAGAGTACCTTGAATGTTCTGTCGCCCAATTTGGATCCGGGTGACCCGTTTGTCTGAACAACCCACATGATTCCATTTGCATGGATCCGGGTCTGACCATCCAACTTCTTGAGGTGGGTTTAAGCTCTTTTTCAAAGCTAACATCACTGAAACATCATCATCTTGAGACTCAACACCCAAAAAAAATGCAGAAATACCAAGAACAAGTAAAGATACAAGCTTTAAACCAAGAAGGGTGTTCATTTCTTTTGTAAAGATTGAAACTTTTTGACAAGACAATGAAAAAAACACAAGAACCCAAGTGTTCTTTATAGAACAGGTAATGATACAAGCTTTAACACAAGAAGGGTGTTCATTTCTTTTGTAAAGATTGAAACTTTTTGACAAAACAAGAACCCAAGTGTTCTTTATAGAACAAGTAAAGATACAAGTTTTAACACAAGAAGGGTGTTCATTTCTTTTGTAAACAATGAAACTTTTTGACAACACAAAGAAAAAAAAGCAAGAACCCAAGTGTTCTTTACAGAACAAGTAAAGATACAAGCTTTAAACCAAGAAAGGTGTTCATTTCTTTTGCAAAGATTGAAACTTTTTGACAACACAATGAAGAAAAACAAGAAACCAAGTGTTCTTTATAGCAAAAATTCAATCTTTTTCAAGATTAGAAGAGAAACATACTGCAATGTGATAGGGTTTTTTGCAGAGTTGAGAGTAGGAAGAAGGAAGCACATGAGGGAAAGGGCCCACAGAAAACTGGAAAGCTAAGAATGAGGAGAGTTTGTATTGAGAAGCAAAATGACAGTACTATAAAAGCTGGATGATTCTTGGGAACATGGCCTAAATAAAGGACAAGTTGACAGTTTGATTTGATTTTGTGTTTGTCAATTGTTTCTTTTTTCCTGGTTATATTCCAAAGTTAAATCACAACTCTACTAGTATTTCTCTAGTTGTCATGTCATAATTTTATTTCCATCGATTTTAATTTACTTGATATTTTACAAATTATAATTCATACTAATATTTTTCTGTATAAGTTTTAAATATTTAAAATTTTATTTTTAATATATTAAGTTAATTTTAATTTGATTTAGCTTTAACGATTAGTTAGAATCAATTCTTGAGAAATAAATATGTTACATAAATTATACTTCATTCGTCTCAAAATAATTGTCATGTTTCATTTCTCGAGAGTTAATTTAGTTATCATATTTTTACTAATTTCATCTAAACTATCTAGTTTTCTCATTACATACCTAAGCTATTACACCATATATATTAAAAAACACATTCCAATGATTAATTGGCCAAATATTTTCAAATTATTTGAAAATAGGCGCATAGAGACTTGAAAATTCATTAAAATGAATCCACCTAGTATCTATTTGACTATTAAGGCTAATTGAGCTAATCAATTTTAATAAGATAAATGTTTTTTTCCAGTCCCTTATATTTCTTTTAAATCTTTGTTTTCTTCCCTTTTCTTCTTCTTCATTTTCCATTAAAAAGTTCTTGATAATAAAGGTGAACAAAACAAATGATAACAATTTAGTGCAATTCACCGAATAAAATTTGAGAGGATAAAATGTACACGGACGTTATTTTCTGTCTCTATATATATATAGTAGAGAAGTTCTTTTTAATAGACTTTCAATTCAAAATAAAAAAAAATTAAAAAATTGAAGTACAATTATAAAATAAAAATAAAAATAAGACAACAAAAAAGAGATACAAAACAAATGAAGAAAATATAGTAATAAATACTGAAGAACAAAAAAATTATGTGATTTCTAAAAAATATTACTAATAAGGAGAAATTGTGAAGAGGCTAGGCCCCTTAATCTCCCACATGAAGCCACAAGAACAAGTAAAAATTGAAATGTATATTTTAAAATATTAATCAAATTTCAGATAGTTTGATTCTTAAAATAGACTAACAAGTAATAAGTAGTTCAACCAATCATAATTCATTATTTAGCTCAATCATTGGAGATAAAATGAGCACATTAATTTTGTTTTTTAACTCGGTGCATTTTAAGCTAACTAACAGGTCACATACTATGTTGGATGATATTATGTGCCTGAAAATAGCCAATAGTCTTTATAATCATACTCCCTTTATTTTACTATTTATAGAAAAAGTATATAAAATGACCACACACACAAAAAAAAAAACAATAATATATTTTTAGTTTTCAATAGAATATAACAGTAAAACAAACTTTAATAGTAAGAATACCATTATATATATTTCAATCTTTTTTTATTTTGTTTTAGTTATGATTAGGTTGATAAACAAAACAAATAAGTATATATAAGTTGTTAGTTTTATAGAAATTTGGTGTGGTTACAGTGATCAAACATATCAAGTCTTTTATTTTGCCATTCAAATGAGTTAATCTTTAGTTTTTGCCTTAAAAACGAACTTCTTTAAAGATGCGGGACATAATTTATGAGATTTTATGATACACAATATAAATTTATATCCCAATTCACATAGAACAATTATTTAAAAGACAAAAAAAATTAAAGATCAACTCAAAATTGAAGAAGAAAAAAAAGGGTGCAAAATAACCTTAGAATTAATGGAACAACTAACAATGCAATAATAATCCATTTAAATAGAATCATAAAAATCAGATACATTTAAATACAAAGGCGAGCGAGAGAGGAGAGATCCGAGCAAGAGAGTCAGTCTTGGATATAGTGTAAACTACACCTAATTCGACCCGTATGTATCAGAGATACATGTATATGAATGGGATAAATATACAGAGACAGTCTTGGATACAGTGTAACCTACATCTAATTTGACTCGCATATATCCGAGATACATGTATCTGAATGGGCCAAATATATGTATCTGGCGAAGAAAAGTAATATGGAAGATAATTTTCAGAATTGATATGAGGACACGTAACTAAAACCTAAATTAGTGAGGTTTGTGTTGTTTGCTCTTATCCAAATAGAGAGCTGTAAATGGGTCCATGTTATGGAGTTGTAAAGGGCCCAAGGCCCATAAGTGTTTGCTTATCTGCCCACTTTCCAGTTCAAAAGAAAAAGTGTGATGTTCCAAGTGCCAAATTCAAACTTTAATTGTTTTTTTGTCTATGTTTCTTTATTAATTACTTAACATTTTTTCAGTTTCCATATATTATATTTTTTTGAAAAATGGTCAAAAATATATTTAAACTATAGGAAAAGGTTTAAAAATAACTTTCATCTACATTTGGTCTAAAAATACTCTTTTGCTCATCTTTATGATCTAACATTGAGTTTATACAAGTAACATATTATATAAAATTATTTGTATTGTATACAAACTATTAATATAGATAAATAAGTTGTATATAACTGTTGAAATTATACAATTGATTTGTATAAAGTATTAGTGAGTGATAATATACCGAAAAAATATACAACCAAAAATAAAAAAGTATATATAGAATCAAACACCATAAATGGAAGTTTTACGTATAGATATGTACAGTATAATAACAAAATTATTAATATGTATACAAATACAAAAATATATATACAAATAGGATTTATCCAAATACATGAGATTCTTTATAGCAAATTTCATTAAACTATAGTCATAACTCATAATAATATGAAAATGTAGTTGTATGAAATAATACACTAATAATGTTGGTCAATTCGCGTAACTTTTTTACTGAAAAAGTCATAGCAACTTATGGCCTCTGGCCGAGACAAATTCAGAAACGGATTCAAAATTTATATTTAACATTAAATTCATTATATTATTAAAATTATGATTTGAAATTTAATAATTATTAAGCTTGTAATAATTTTGAGAAAATAAAATAAATGGTCCCTAAACTATTACAGTAGGTCTAAAATACTCCTTTAACTATACACTTAACGGATATAGTCATTTAACTATCTACGATCTTGTCAAAATTGGTCTATATCTACTTTTCGTACACACTGTTAATAAACTTCGTAATCCAGCTACTCTCTTGAGAGAGATTTTCTTTTTCCATCCTCTTTTCTTCATTGTCGCTACAGTAAAGAAAACCCTAGATTCATTCATCAGATTTCACCATTATTGAAAGCTCAATACAATAATTCTACGACCAGAGTTTTGTGCAGTGGTGCTGATTTTTGGTGGTCGGGGGTGCTGCTGATAGTTCAATAATTTGGTGAAGTTTTTGGAGGTTTTTTTGTGTGCAGTTTGATGTTGATTTTTGGTAGTCTAATGCAATAGTTTGGTGCTGATTTTTTGTTGGTTTGATGTTGTGTCTAGTGTTGTGTTATGTGCAGTTTGGTGCTGCATTTGCAGTTTTCTGCTGATTTTTGGGGTGTTTAGGTGCTACAATTTGATCAAAGTTTAATAACTATTTTTTTTTTTTGCAGTTTTAAGCTATTTTTCTACACAAAAATTGTTGAAAACGGGGCATTATAGTTCAGTTTAGTTGCTGATTTTTAAATTTTTCTGCAATTCTATGTCGTTTCATTGATATAATGACTGATTATTAACATGAAAATAGAATCATATTTTTTGCTCAATTGTGTTTGTTACTTTGCATTTCTCTTTAATTCAAATAAAATAACGACCAACGACACAATTGCAGTAAGACAACGGAGAAAAGAATTGAAAAAATAAAGTGAGGAAACAACAAGACAATGGAGAAGAGAAGTGGAAAAAAGAAAGCCAGGAGATAGAAATTGAATTATAATGTTAGTTAATAGTGTTTGTTAACATTTTTTTAAAATAAAGAGTAGATATATACTAAACTTGACAAGATTGTAGATAGTTAAAGGACTATATCCGTTAAGTGTATTGTTAAGGAACTATTTTAGACTTATTATAATAGTTTAGGGACCATTTATGTCATTATCTCTAAAATTATGAGTTTAAGTGAATTTGTAGTCCAAAGGTTATATCAGTAGTTGCGACAGTTGGTTGTGAAATATTGAATCTCCTATTCCAAATCTCAAACCGCAATTTCAATTTCTATTTAATTGTATACCATTTCTATTTTGATATTTGTGTTCATGGACTTAGTTTATTAAACCTTAAGTTAAATTGAGTTGTAGTAGGATTAATTAAATAATCTAAAGATGAAATAACTGAAATAATTGAGTTGTAGTAGAATTAATTAAGTTAAATTGAGTTTATTAAACCTTAAGTTAACTTGTTGTTGGACGGTTTATTTGCGACTTTTTGTCTCTTTTGTCCAAGTCTAAAATGTTGGGTTGGTTACTACTAATTTAATCTACTTGCTTTACGCGTATGTCTCACGCCAATCAATAAAATTAGAATAAATTATACGATTCTAGACACTAATATATGGAGAGGTTTCATCTCTACCAACTCAAACTTATATATGGTTGAAATTGATAAGAGCAAAACTTTTTGGAAAGTTTTGACGTTTGACATATATATCCTTTGGTGTTAATTATGTATACAAATTTTGTCATATATTCGTAACTTGAATGTATTGATCTATTTAAAAGAATTCACAAAGGCAACATGCCTATTGGAAGACTTAAATTTATTTCAAGCTTTTATGAATTTATTGATTTTATAAAGATTTTGACATCTATTCTCGAAGATGCATCTAATATGTACACGGTATAAATAAGTATTGCTATATTGAATTAAGATTCAATACCTCTTTTTTGGTCTTACGAAACTTTATATCTGAATACTATGTTTCAAGAAAGACTTAAAATTTGAAGCCATAAAATTTACTTCAAGAATCTTGTGAAGAAATTTAAATATACAATTATAATATTGAATTTGATTAGTACTAGTAAGAAGAGAACTAAATAATCATTTTTTCGTGCAACATTTGCTTATTCTATTGAGTTTATAACTACAAATCTTTCTAAAAAGAATCACTTGAAATTTCTTTACGGCTACCTAAATAAAAACTCTAACATTTGTTTATATGTAGCCCTTCTTTAGACCAACTACTAAAAACATTGAGTTATTTCTAATAATTTAAGCACAATTTTTTACATTTATGTTTGATTTCTCTCTTTAGATTTACTTTTATAAAATGTTGCGTATTAATTTATTTTCATATGATATATTATGTATTTATGAAGTATATTTCGTAAATGATGAGTGCTGATTTATTTTCATATTATATATTCTTTAATTTTTATTCTATATAGATTCTTTAAATGAATTGATCTGAATTTGTATATTTGAATTTCATCTTAAATTATTTATCTCTTTCTTTTATTTCCCCCATATTATTGGGGAAAAAACACCATCTCCAATTCTTCTTTCACGAGAATTGATTTTGTAGGTCATTTAGAATTATTTTTTTAGTTTATAATCTTTTTTATAAGAGATTTTCATTTTAACACATAAGAGATCTTCATTTCTACATATATGAGATTATTTTTATTTTATACATAAGAAATTTGAAAAGCCTATTCTTTTGTTTTCTACAATAAACTTGAAATCCCCCCCCCCCCCCAAGTATTTTCATGAATAAATTTTTAGTTCTACATTTCTACTTAACAAAGTCACACTCCCTAATTAATAATAGGTGAGTTTAGGCATATTGTTTTATTGGCCTAATTATATATAATTGTGATGAATTTTCCATTTTGAAAAAGAAACTAATGATCAAAAGAAAAAGAAGTTTTAAGTAATTGTATAAAGATATACTTGATAGATTAACATACACGTATCTTTCTGGATGAACATTTTGAAGTAAAAAAAAAAGTTGATATAGTGAAAGTGTAACAAAATTGGAAGAGTTTGAGTTATGTATATTATAACTGGTGTAAAAAAATATTTATATAATTAGGCAATTTATAAGACAATATAAATAAATTTATATTATTCTAAGTATTAAGTGATAATTTGATAAAACTCACTATTAAAAATGTGAATTTCTGATCGACTTTCCACTGGGAACCTGTTGGAAATATGCTCATCGCAAACCTTTCGGACAAAATATGCCTAATATATATATATATATAAAGTGTTCTTCGACCTTTACAACATAAAAAGAGAGAATTTAATGAAGAATCAGTGTTCTTCGACCTTTACAACAAGCCCAACACCAATTCTTTTTGTTTTTCTACTTTTTTTTTTTTGCTACTTTTAACTAGTTTATTTGATTTTTTTCTATACACTTTAATTTGACAGAATTTCAAAATGAGTAAAAACAGAATTATATTTACACTCTAAAGCACTTAATTAGTACAATGTCTAGACCAATTAATTGCAATATTTTTAAACAATAAACACAAAAATACAACTATGTACTACTGCCAACAAGGGTTGTGGTGGAGTGATAAATACTCTTTCATTCTTAACTAGAGGTCTCAAATTCGAGTCTTCCTAGGTACACAATCACCTTTGTTAAAGAGAGTTTTACCCCCAACGTGGGACTTCCCAGCGCGAATCTACATTGAAGGATCAGAACTTCCTTCAGACAACATCAAAATTTCCTCCAAATAATCAGCACCTAAATCCTCTAAAACCAACACATTTTCATAACTCTTTTTTTTTTCTTCCTTCTTTTTACTATTACTCTTATTATTACCCTTTTTCATCATAGAATGCCATTTCTTCAAAGCCAAAACAGGTGAACATCCATCTTCAAATCCACAATCCATCTCCATCAACGATCGATACACCATCTCCACAGGATAATTTAGCACCGCCATCGTCCCATGCAACGCGTATGCAGCTTGGTCATAAGCCAATGCAGCTTCTTCAGCAGTGTCAAATGTTCCTAACCAAACCCTAACACTATTTCTAGTTGAATCCCTTATTTCAGCCGCGTATTTCCCCCATGGCCTCCTTCTTACACCTCTATAACTAGTAGCCACCTCTTTTCGCGATCTTTCATTAGTTTCTTCATGATTCACATGAATATTATAATTAGATGATGAATCTTCTTTGGCTTCAGATAGAACATTAAGAAGAAACATGTCCTCAGTGTCATTCTCATTGAAACCAAGATGATGATATTGTGAATATGAGTATGATGATGAGGAAGATGAAGAATCCATTAATCGAATGAATTAAAATGATTCAATTTCTCAATCTTTCTGACTTGTTCCTACGAAACTAAGGTAGATAAAAAAAAAAGATAGAATTTGTTTGTATTTTGGATGTGATATATTTGATCAAATTTGGTTTTTGAACTTATAAAGGGGAAGGTGATCTATATAAATTGAGATGTGCACACTAATATATGATTTATTTTTTGAAAAAATTGGATTGAAAGAGTCTACTAATTAATCATGTAGATATTTTATGGTTGAAAATTGATGGAGAGTAGTGTGGAGTGTGGTCTTCTTAATTATATAGTAGTAAATAAATAATAGGGGCTGCATGAATTAATCCAAAATTAATAATTATGCACGTGTGGTCAAATATTGGTCAAATGGATTTGTGGAGATTATAAGTGGCGGCCAACTCATCATGAAAATTATATATTAAAATATATTATTAATATAAGACTCATGATCTCAGCACTAACGACTTTGGTCTTCATTTGGTCAACTTTTTTTGTAATTCTCTGATACGTACTATGATCAAATTATCGTTTGAGAAAATGTGTTTAATCGAATGCTTAATACATCGATGATTCCTCCAATTTATCAGCAAATTTTATTAGTTAATCACTTGAAATATTTATATTAGACACTTTCAATTGAAATTTTAATATATTTTTTCGATATATGTTTTCAAATGTTCATTATATAAATAATTAGTTAATCACTTAAAATATTTCATCTTCTTTATTTATACGAATTAATTTTAATAGGCCATAAATCATAAGCATGTTTGGCCAATTGAAGATGATGTGTATTATTAAAGGAGATCGATGATATATTTAGTAGTGGTTAA
Source organism: Solanum piurae (assembly GCA_029582685.1). Classification (NCBI taxonomy): domain Eukaryota; kingdom Viridiplantae; phylum Streptophyta; class Magnoliopsida; order Solanales; family Solanaceae; genus Solanum; species Solanum piurae. The sequence continues at coordinate 25,364 of JAJOOO010019828.1, forward strand.
CTTATATATATGTGTAATGAGCATTTGTGATAATACACAAAAGTTTTAACAGAATTTGAATGAATTTTTTTTAATAGGAACATTTTGTTAGTTATCATGTGTTCAAATACTCAATTAAAACTAATCGTAATTTGAATGTTCAGATACTCAATTAAAACTACAAAATTATTTGAATTTGGTCATTTTATGTCTCTTGAGTATATATATCACACAATGTGAAGCTTTATATCAATTCTAAATTAAACTCAATTAATATATACTTTGATGACCTCTAAAATGTGAACGTACTTTTATTACTTATTAATTTGACATTTTGACTTGAGTTTTGATTTGTCTACGTCTTCTATTATCAAATATCGTGGCCTTCTAACAAATTACTTGACAGTGTTGTAGTAATTCATAAACTTCAAATCTTAAATTCTTCCTTTTTTACCTGGTTCCATTTTAATAATCTCAGGTAAAACTTTGATGTCGGTGCGTGTAAGGGTGATAATTATGTTCTTTTATACTACTAACTTCTATTAAAAAAATTAATTATATAACTAAAATAACATTTGTAATGGACTATAGAACAATAGTGATCCTAGAGATGGTCAAATGTGAAGTAATCGTTCATAATATTTTGCTCCTCAAAAATAAATGTGAAGTTACGTTTTCTTTCATAATTATGGACCTAATAACTCTAAATTAGTGGTGGTAAAACTATGATTATGATGTCGTCAAAATAATTTAATTTAAATGCTTTGATGGATAATAAAGTGTGTAGGAGCTAGGGTCAACATTATTATTGCTAAGATAACTTAAAATATACTTATAATCTACCAAACCAATTCTTTTGGGTGCAACAGAAGGGAACTAAAAAGTATTTTTTTCAAAATGAGTTCACATTACTCTCTTGTTCTAGTCTATTTTTTTTTCCCTTTGAAACTCGTTTAAATTTTGTTGGGTTTTAAAAGGTGTGAATGGAAAATGAAGAGTTGCGACTTGTATGAAGAGTTGTGACTTTTATGAAAAGTTGCGACTTTTATGAAGAGTTGTGACTTTTATGAAAAGTTGCGACTTTTATGAAAAGTTGCGACTTTTATGAAAAGCTGCGACTTTTATGAAAAGCTGCGACTTTTATGAAAAGTTGTGACTTTTATGAAAGGTTGTGATCTTTCCGAAAGATTGTGACTTTTCCAAAGGTTTGTGACCTTTCCGGTAAGGCACAATAAGAACCTTTTCACACTACCCTTTATTTTCTATAAATTGAAGAATTTCCTCTCATTTTAAAAGAACTAATTTGACCACTTCTTCTTCTACTACTAAGTCTAGTATTCTAAGTGTACTTTACTGCCGTTGAGTGGCTCGCTGACACCAGCGTTTTGGGTATCAATACACTGGTGATTGAGATCATTCTATCCTTGGAGGACATATTCCAAATCAAACCTCGGATACTAGAGGGGAATAATTTCCTTAAGGGGACACTGTGCAT
>JAJOOO010019829.1:0-25448 GCA_029582685.1 Solanum piurae
CTTCTGAAGGCATTCTTTGTTAGCTGTCTGAATAATCTCTGCCTTGTTTTTTTTTTTTTTTTTTTTTTTTTTGGGTTTTCCGTTTTGTTTTTTCTAGGTGGTGCTGGATGTATGGGACTGAGAGCTGTATCCTGTTGTCAATCTAGATGTGGTTGATGTCACACTTATAATATCCTTCCCTTCCCCCTTCCTTTTTCATTTACATTCACGTTTACCCTTCCCCGTCTTTCATCTCTGCTTCTCTCCCTTGCTTTCCTCTTTTTGTTTTTTGGGGTGGTTGGAGGTTCTATAAGGAGTAGTATGACTAGCTAAAAGGCACGAGCAGCAAGGCGAGGAAACATTAATTTTGGCTGGTGATTTGACAATGTATTTTTGCTAGGATGTTTTTGTTTGGACAAGGATTATAGCTCAAGAGTACACTTTGTTTAGGTGTGTATGGGCCATCTATGAAATAAAAATCAACAGATAATTTTCAGTAGTCTTCTTCCTTTGCATGTTAAAGTTTCAATACACCCACATAATGCTTATCATCCTCCTATCTTTCCCATCAATTCTTCACTAGTGGACTATACTTGGGTTAAAAATGGTGTTGGCTGATACCATTTTCACTCCCTGATAGCAGATTATCCTATAGGGTAAAAGCTGATTCTGACCCTTGAAATTTGCCTAGTGTTCTCATCCCTGGATCTGAAAGATATTTGTGTCTTATGAACTGATTAAATTATCTTCAGAAGCAAACTATGCTTTTGTTTTGATTTGTCTATCCCTTGTTGTTTGGTGTGGTTCTGTGGACTCTTGTTTGACAAACATCCTGTTCAATTCGCTTTACGCTTTGTGCTAGCTCACTAAGAATGCACATTCCATAAACTTATCGTGTGCTGTGCATATGTATCCATTATATTCATGAATAGCACATGGATTTTTTCTTGAACCAATTGCCCATTCTGGATTTGAGTTGCTTATAGTGAGGAATCTATTCTTTTTTTGTCTAGTTTTTCTTATAATTTGATATGCTTTATGAGTCTTGCTCTACTTATTTTCTGGATTTCTCTATTTTTGGGTGCGCAATAGAGATATCTGAAGCTGAATGCATGTAAAAGATTTTGAAAGAACGTTGTATCACCAGAAGGTTTGACGTCAAGAAAAAAATTAATGGAGCTGTAGGTGTTATCATTTTCAATCAACCGTTAAAACTTCTGTTCCACTTATTAGTCATATGAACAATTTAATTGTAACAATTTGTTTACATAAATCGAAAAACAGTTCACCAGTAACGACTAATGCCATTTGAATTAGTCTTTGTTCGATTGTGATTATGTTGAAATAGGGTAAATTACGCTAAATACCCTTGTAATTTGAATTAATTGCATCATGTATTTTTAAATTCAACACTTCGATAAGGTAAGGCTCTGTGTACGTACCTACAATGTTTGTACTTGTCAATTCTATGAAATAAATATAGAATAATATCATAATTTTGTACTTTTTACACCATCGAAATGAAAAATAACATCTCGTAAAAATTATGATCTTATCCAAAACTAAGGTGTACATTGCCATAAAGTTCATTATCAATGGACAGCTTTTATCTCTGATTTTGTATTTTTGCAATTTAGAGGAGTGACATCTTATCCATCCACGTAGAAAGAGTAGGCAATGTTTGGCACCTTTAATTTCATGTCAAAGTCATTGTAGGCAAACAAAATTTAGGTACAACTTACAAGTTGTTATTTGGTGCGAAAGTGCATTAATATATTTCTTTTTCGTATGTGGGGCTAAAGTAACGTGGCGACTTACTCATTCAATGACTTTAGTACTAGACGTTCCCAAAATGAAGATTTTTAAGTAAATTCATTTTAATAGACAAGGAAAGCATGAAACTTTTTCCATCTCTCTCAATAATTGTGTCGAAGTCGTTTTTAGGGGGACTTTTTCATGAAATAATTGTAATGAGGAATTTTATCGAATATTCCTTGTAATTATGATTTATTCACAAGTTTTAAGTAAGATGGTAGAAAGTGAGCAAACTTTTTGAATCTCTCTAGAAGCTTGATAAAATTGTCTTAACTCACAAATATCAAATTGTTAGTGTATCAAACTCAATAAACCTAGTGATATTTAGTTTTTTGATAATGAATTCATCTAAATCTAATATTTTTTTTAAGTTTAACATAAGAGTATATAAACGAAAACCTTCAGTAATATTGAAAATATAATGAAGTTTAATGATAAAAATCAACTAACCCATCCAATTAAGGTACTTTATCCGCCTTTAACTAAAACTCATTACTACTGTGGCTCCCAAATAGGTTATAAAATCGATTAGGCACTAACTTATTTAAAATGAAAATATGTTAAAAACTTCAACTTCTCGGGTAAAATATGTGGAAATTCCATCCTTAAATTTTACATGTGAAACTATATTGAATTACTCAATACTCACTTCTAGTGGTGAAGTTATGAATTTTATTAAGGGGTCAAATTATGACGAAGTAAACACATAAACTAGCCAAAGAAAGTCCAACATATATATTGTATTAATGGTGTAATTTTCCGTATGCCACGCCCCCATTCTCCCTAGAAATGAACATCGAATTCTTTAATTTCAACTTTTCATTTGATATATTTATAATACATTCAATACATTTTTATGTCGAAGTTAAAACCAAACAAAAAAAGAATATCAAAACACTCCACTTGCCTTTTTCTTATATATACACACCTAAAAACCTTCACACTTCAATCAAATTGCACAAGTAAAAAAAATGTATCTAAGAACCCCAATAGATCGTGTACTATTTTCCCCATCATATCCACAATTTTCAAGAACTCAAAAAGGGTGTTTGAGAGTTCATTCAAAACTTAACAACAATGTGATGGAAATTACTGAATCAAAAAGTTTTTATGAGCTTTTGGGTATTCAAGAAACTGTTTCTTTATTAGAAATCAAACAAGCGTACAAACAATTAGCAAGAAAGTACCACCCAGATGTTTCACCTCCGGGTCGGGTCGAAGAAAATACCCAAAGGTTTATTCGGGTTCAAGAAGCTTATGAGACATTATCGGATCCTAAATCAAGAGATATGTATGATAAAGATATGTCTAAAGGTTTTCACTTTGCATTCTCTCCTCGTAGGAAGTGCCAAAATGATGAGGTTTGTTTTATTTATTTTTTTGGATATTTGGGTGAATTAAAGTTTGTGTTTTTGAAATTTGTAAATTATTGTATTAAACATTTTAACTTTAAGTGGATTGACAACTAAACAATTGAGACGAGTTGATGTGTCTGTGAATATTGTTAGGTGAAGGCGAGTTTAAGTAATAATACTATGGGGTGAATTAAAGTTTTTTTATGTGTGTAAAAATTTGTGGTAGTGGTGTTTTTTTTAAGTTTGAAATTAAATGGGGTTTGTTTAATTATCTTGTTTTAGTCACCTATTTGTGTGTGTTTATATGTTTGGTGTCTAATTTGAGGGCAATTTTTTTTTAGTGTGATTGTTGACAACTCAGTTGTTTAGATTCTTCACTTTCAATGTCGTATTCGTGTTGGTTTTTCTAAAAATATACTACTTTTGGAGAATATGACATGCAGTTGTTGACATTTTTGAAGAGTTCGAGAAACATATTTTCTTCACTGATATGGTTTTCTTATATGCATTTAGTCGATGGAGGACACCGGTGAATGGAAGAATCGTTGGCATTCCCAGCTATCTGAGTTGAAAAGAAGAAACACACACAAGGACTCTGGTAACAATATGTCTTGGGGTGCACGTATGCGTAGACAAAGGAATGAAACATCGTTATAACGAATAATCCTTGTTATATAGTTTTTATATATTGCTTGTATATTAGATTTATAATTGGAAGTGTTTGGTTAGCATTGATGTTTTAAGTAGTGTAACAACAATGTAAGTGCTAACCAAATATAGGTAACTGTTTGTACATAGAGTTATTTGTGAATCAAGTTGTTATTTTAACCATATCGCGCTCTTATTTCTCGAGCTATTTACAAGGTTTCTGCTGTGAATGTATGTTGAATTTGTGCCAATCGCGTTCTTTGTTTTGGTGACGATTGATGCAAATAGTAGAGAGACTTTTCTATTCATGTGCAGTTGATTTTCGAACAAAAGGAAGAGTGATAGTGACTTTCTCTTTATAATACTATTTAGACTTAGAGCCGTCAATATGGGTCAATCCAACTTAAGTCAGCCCAGTTTACATGGGCTGTATAAGTTATTGGCCCAACTTCTCACTTAAGGGCCTTCAAAATGCTAACCCAATCCAGCACAACACGGCCCATGGGCTGTTGGGTGTCTAACAAACCTTTCTCATTCACCACAGTTTTTCTTACTAGCAGATAAAACGATTAATATCACATCATATATAATACTGATTAATAGATATTCAAGTCTATTATATAATTCATATTGATGATCTTATTGTTTTCGCGGGTGCATCCTTTCTTGAGCCATAGTTGTTTTCGATCAGAAGTTAATGCATGCCTTCCTAAAGAATAAAAGTGAAATTATAGCCCAATGTTTTTGGCTATTTAATTACAAAATATGTACGTAGTGTATAAATAATGAATACTTTATACAAGTATATACATATACTACATGTAACATATACACATACTATATATCTATAATATATATACATATACTATATATATCTATACATAATAATATATACAGTCAAAGTCTATGCTTCGAACTTCGGTCTTCAATCATGTTGGTAAACTAGATGATTGAATATTACATTTTACCTAAGTTTGACTCTCTTGAAGGGTGATAAGGATCAAACATGTAGTCAAATACATTAATTAAATTTTATAGAAAGTAATTTAACCAATATCCTTTTTTGTACTGAGACTGTAATTTCATAATAAGGGGGTGTCCATTTAAAACATGAAAAAAGGTAAGTAAATATGATTTTCAATATTGTGTCTCTATATTAAAAAGAAAACAAGGAAATAAAATTTGGTAAATTAATCATTATTTTTTGTAACTTATCAAAATCAAGTACTTTTAGAAGTCTATATATTAGAGAAAATTCTTAAGCATTTTTCATTATCTTTTGATTTTTGAGCACTAAATCACATATTTTCAATGGCCTCTACAAAATTCTCCCTTCAGTCAATTTTGCTGCTTTGTGTGGTTTTGTATTCTCTTGTGAATCTCCATCAATGTATGTTTAGTATAAATTATTGAGATTTAACTTTCAATGTAAAACTCGTAAAAAATATGATATTATTGTTTAGGTGATCCGATAGTATAAGATTTTTTTTAAAGTAATAATGTCATATATGAAAGTTAATTAACTAATCTATATGTTATCGTATTTCACAAAATGCATGTGATGAAAGCACGAAACTTGATGCAAACGATGTATGTGACCAACTTGTGGTTCCTGGTGAACCACCCCATTGGTGTTGCACGTTGGACAAACCGCTCAATTGTGACTATCTTTCTCTACAAAATTGTCAAAATAATTGTCATTAATGATAAATTATGTGACTTGTAATAGTGATTCTTCATCATTTTCAAGAGTTTAATAAAATGATTTTGAAGTTTCAATTTGATTAAAATGACTTATAATCTTTTATGATTTTTCTTTGTTAATTCAAGTAAGGATATAAGTTTTTTTTTATTGACTAAGTGACTTATATTTGTTTGATTGGAAAATTTCTGATCTCCGCTTTATTAAATTCTTCTCTTAAGCGAGAGCTTACTCAATTCGTTTTTAAACATTTGCAAAGCTCTCCTTTCCTTAGAGTTGTATATGAAGAAATATAATGTCCTTTTAGTTGTATGTAGTTTTATAACGTCAAGAACCATATTAATTAAAATTCTGTTTGGATTAACTTATTTTAAGTGTTTTTAAGCTGAAAGTAGCTTTTAAACACCTGATTTTAAGCTACAATAATAAAAATAAATCAAAAGTCGTAAGTTAAGATTTTTTGACTTATAAATCAAAAGTAAATACAAACAGGTTCTAATTAAACATTCCTATTATTTTTACGAATCAAAATTTTCAAGAACATAAACGACGTCATGCTTTAATAAAGAAAAAAAATCGACCAGGGGAATATTAATTTTGTATTTAACTTTGCGAATTTTATTTTTAAAATTTTATAAAAAGTAAGCTAATATCTTCTATTATATTGAGAATATTGTAATTATCATATCTAAAACATGTAAAAGTTAAGTAGTTGAAATTTTAAATATTGTGTCTCTAGATGAAAATTAGGTAACAAAGCTTGGTAAGTTAATCATAAGCTTATGTCCATTATCAAAATTATATACTTCGATATAACTATATATTAGTGAGAATTTCATATGTATTTCTCATTTTATTTTATTTTTATCCTTGAGCACTAAATCATATATATATGTTCAATGGCCTCTATAAAATTCTCCATTGGATCCAATTTGCTAATTTTTTTGGTTTTGCTTTCTTTATTAGTTCTCCATCAATGTATGTTTAAATATATTTATTCCTTTATACTTATATTATTATTATTATTATTATGTACCATACAAAAAGTATACTTTTGGGTAATATGAGATTTTTTTTTACATATTTTGTTAATGTATAAAAATTAATCGAATAATGATATTCATTCTTATTTTGATGAAATACAGGTGATGAAAATACCCAAGTTAAAGCAGATGCGGCACCCAATCAATGCATCCCAATTCATGAGCAAAGCAATCCAGTACCCATATGGTGTTGCCCAGCAAATATAGAATGCTATGATACTAACCAAATATGTCATAATAATTGTCACTAATTATGATAATTTTTAGAGTATAATATAATATTACTAATTCGAGAAAGCATTATGGATTTCCTCAATTAGTACTAGAGTTTCATGTTACTAATTTTGTTGATGTATAACTAAAACAAAAATAACTCGATAATTATAACGTTAATAAAGTTCAATTTTCAGCTATCAATTTTATATACTCTAATTTTATATATTTATATCATATTTATCTTTCATTCTCGATCTCTAGCGATTTGATGTTGAACTGGTGTTTCTCTTTCGACGCAAAAGTTTATTCATTTGCAACCAAAAAAAATTATGGGTTACCAAAATATTTCCAATATTTATGGGTTTTATTGATGTTTAATAGTGTACTTGGTAGTTAACTATAGGCTTATAGATATGCAGTAATTTGAATTTTGAATTATCATTATTTGTTAATACAATTTGTATCGTATAGGACTCTTCTAGGTATAAAATTTGTGTTTTCGGAGGAGTTAAGTACATCGGTTGTTCCTGTATTTTGTATCTATAAAAGAGTACCTTGCTCTTTCATTATAATAAGATCGATGATATGTATCACCACATTTATCAATGTTATTTTCATGTTGGACAAATAAGGAAAAAGTATCAAAAATTGAGAAAATATCTCTTGTGCATATATAGATTTTTTTATAATACATATATAGACTAAAACTAATTTGGTAAATCAACTATTTATTTGTGTTAGTTACCAAAATGAAGTACTTTTATAGGCTATATATATGTGGGAAAATTTCATAATATAAGTATTTCTCACTATTTTTAGACTTTAGAACATTAAAGCATATTTATCTTCAATGGCCTCTACAAAATTTTCCCTTCAATCAATTTTGTTGCTGTCAATGGTTTTGTTCTCTATATTTGCTCTTCATCATTGTATGTCCATATGCATTTTTCTTATATACTTATTATTATTATTATTATGCGCAACAAATAATGTAACAACATGAAATTATGATTCCTCGTTTTACGAATGGTTACATGCATGTAAATGGTATATTTTAGTAATCGATCTGATAGTTTAAGAACTTTTGTTATTGTATAGAAACTAATCGAGATGTTTTTAAAAAAATGCAGGTGATGAAAGTACGAGAGTTACGTCAGAACTTAATACCGATGTATGCATTCCGCTTTTGAGTCCTGGTGACCCACCCAAATGGTGTTGCCATACGAACAATCCACCCACATGTGGCTATGTTTCTCTACCAGATTGTCATGCTCATTGTCATAAATGAAAATTTTCAAAAAAATAATTATGTTAATTAATTTGGGAAAGCATTATGATTTTTTTCAATTAGAACGTGTGAGTTTCATGTTACTAGTTAATTAAGTTGATGTATTAATGATTTTATTTAAATAAAAGAACTTGATTATTATTAAGAAAGTTCATTTTCAGTTATCGATATATACTTTAAATTTATATATCTGATTTACTATGAGTTTTTTGCCACCATTTAAAAAGTAATAGGAGAATAGCCACACTTGAATGCATAATTCCTTTTTAAAAAATAAAATGATCCCTATTTAATTAAAATATGGAAAAACTTATAAACTTTAAACTCATAAATATATCATTTCTTGTAATTCACTTGTCAATTCTTTGGATTCCTACATCGTTTTTTGGAGTCAATTTATTCTCATGTGTTTATAAATGGATGAACTTTGTCCAAAACTATTTTCAATATTTATGACCTTATCGATGCTATATTTATCGTTGCACCTAAGCAAACACACAAGTAAAAATTAGTTGGGAAGACTAGTTTTCGGGTCTATTTTTAGTTTTTAGCTACCATTTGAAGGGTAATGGAGAAATAGATAATGAGACTCGAATCCTCGAACATCTGTATAAACATGACCCGAGGTGAATCTGCCTTAAATAGGAATAATGGGCACACCACTTGTTTGTCATTCAAAAATATGACTTATGAGTGTCACTTTATTTTTTAGTCTGCAAAAATAAAAGACCAGATAAGGAGAATGACTATTTATCTCAAATTAAAAGATAAATTTAATTTTTAAAATAAAATTAAGAGGTGTAAACGGTTTTCACCCTATAAATTTATTTTTTATCAAACTAATTAGACTAAACACATTCATGTACTAAGTACAAAAAAGAAAAAGACACGAAAATAATTTTATTTTTTAAACAAACATTTTAGGAATAAAACAAATGGCAAAAAGGAGGAATGAATGTGTAGGATACATTTCACATTTTATTTTATTTTTTGGGTAAAATTTCACATATTCACAAACAAGTAATAAAAGGAAATGGTAAAGAAATATTAGAAAATCAAATAAATGATAATAAGTAAGTAGTAAAGAAAAACAAAAAGAGTTATTTTAGAAATAAAATAAATTATAGTGGTGAGAAATAAGTGAATTGAATATATTTATTTTCTCCCCAATTTTATAGTCAACAAATAAGGAAAAATCATTATTGAGAAAATAGATACTAGTAGAAATACTATATTTATATATTCTATCTATATATAATATAAGAAGCTAAAAACACACGATTAATCGTCAAGATGCGTGCTTCTCCTCAAATATGATTGCGTGGCTTGCTGGTTACATCAACTCATTCAATGGAAAGATTGCAGGTTTGAACCTGGGCTACAACACTTTTTATTCCTGAATTTTTAGTTCAGTTAATTTACTCATTTATAGCTTTTTGGTGGGGATTAATTTAATCCTCTCCTTTTTTAAATTGTTTTCATTAATTAAAATGTATGTTTCATTATTTATCTAATTTAGTGTTAATAAAAAAGGAATATTTCGTATTACGTAAATATATTTTGTATTTATGTAAATTTTATATTTTAGTTATTCCATCTTCTATCTTACATAAAAAAAATATAATTTTTAAATGTCATCGAAAATATTTTGTTCTATATCGTTAATAATAATTTTATTATTATTATTATTATTATTATTATTATTATTATAGAAAACCTTATTTACATAAGCAATTTTTAACTATAAAAAAACATACCAAATAGGTACTACTTAGTAAGTAATTCGTTTAATTATTTTATTTCTCCATCTTTTTGTGTAAATTATTTTTTATTTCTAATATTAATGCTACATCATTAATATTATTAGTAGAAAAGAGCATATGTCATTGAATTTTAAAAATTAAAAGTGCCACAAATAAGACTTTTCAAATTGTATCCGTGCCACATAAATTGGGACAGAGAGCAACATATTATTTAAAAATTATGTTATTAATTTTATAAGTCACAATAATTAACCATTTAATTTTTTTAGAAAATACATATTAAAAATTTGAGTAACACTCCAAATTTCATCTGCCACATAAATTACGAGAAAATAAATAACATATGTTGGGTCCGTGTTGGCACGGGCTCACGTATATATATATATATATACACACCATATCAGCCTTTTTAGGTAAAATCATTAATTTAATATATAGACCAAGAAGAAACAATTTTAAATTAATCATTAGTTTTCCTTAATTATCAAAATCAAGTACTTCCATAGTTCCATAAGGCTATATATTTGAGAAAATTTCATAAGTATTTCTCACAAAAATATATTTTTCAATGGCCTTTACAAAGTTCTCCCTTCAATCAGTTTTGCTATTTTGCTTGGTTTTGTTTTCCTTGTTGGTTCTTCATCATAGTAAGTCCACATTTTTTCCTATTAATTTTTTTTTTATATAATGAACAACATGTAACATGTCTTGTTTTAAATGTTATTTTCACTTTTTATGTTATTATAAAATTCCATATACTCTTATAATTGAATTTCATGAAATACAGGTGATGAAGGTATAAATGTGAAATCAGACGCAGCAACCTATCAATGCATCCCAGTTCATGAGCAAGGCAATCCAGTACCCAGATGGTGTTGCCCAGCAATTTCAGAATGCTATGATACTAACCAAATATGTCAGGATAATTGTCACTAATTATGATAATTTTTCAAGAAAAATATGATATTATTAATTCGAGAAAACATTAATAGTTTTGTCCTCAATTAGTACTCATGAGTTCATGTTACTAATTATATTGATGTATTACTAAAATAAAAACAACTTTGATTATAACCTCAATAAAATTCAATTTCAGCTATTGATATTATATAGTCTAATTTCTTATATTTATATCATATTTATCTTGCATTTTCTCTATCGATTTGAAGTTGAACATTTATACATTAGTGTTTCTCTCTCGACGCAAAAGCTTATTCATTTGCGACCAAACAAAATTATGGGTTACCAAAATATTTATTGATGTTATTTTCATGTTGGACAAATAAGGAAAAAGTATCAAAAATTGAGAAAATATCTCTTGTGCATAGATTGTTTTATAATACATATATAGACTAAACCTAATTTGGTTAATCAATTATTAATCTGTGTTAGTTGCCAAAATGAAGTACTTTTATAGGCTATATATTTGGGAAAATTTCATAATATAAGTATTTCTCACCAAAATGAAGTACTTTTATGTTAATTAATTTGAGAAAGCATTGTGATTTTTCCCAATTAAAACGTGTGAGTTTCACGTTACTAGTTAATTAAGTTGATGTATTAATTATTTATTAAAATAAAAGAACATGATTATTATTAAGAAAGTTCATTTTCAGTTATTGATATATTCTTTAAATTCATATATCTGATTTACTATGAGTTTTTAGCCACCATTTAACGAGTAATAAGGGAATAGCCACACTTGAATGCACAATTCTTTTTTTGGTATAAACTTATCTACATTTTAAAACACGAAAAAACTTATAAAGGTATGAACTTTCAAACTTTAAACCTCATGAATATATCATTCTTTTGTGATCGTTTTTCGGAGTTAATTTGTTATGTGTTATAAATGGAGGAACTTTGTCCAAAACTATTTGCAATATTCAATGGCTCATCGATGCTATTTTCATCGTTGCATCTAAACAAACATATAAGTAAAAATTAGTTGGGATGACTAGTTTTTCGAATTTGTTATGAGTTTTTAACTATTATTTGAAAAGTAATAGAGAAATAGATAGTGAGAGTCGAACCCTCAAACACCTACTTAAACATGTTCAGAAGTCCAGAGCTTAGAAGAAATTGTGGCTACCAATAGAAAAAAATAACATTGATGATAAAGTAGAAGATGATACAATATCGTTTTAAACTAGTTACGGGTAAGGAAACACTTCACATGTAAGACTCTTCACAATTTTATGGTGCAGTTCGAAATGACAACAATGAAATTTTTGGATGCAATAAGAAAAGTTAGAGATGAGCTTCAACAAGATTTAAATTTTAACAAAAAAAACATAAGACAATAGAATCATGTTTCACTAAATTATCTTTATATATATATATATATACATGTACTTTTAACGAATTATTAATTTATAATATTAATGGGACCATATAATAATATAACGGTCTTCTGAAAATATAGTATCTTATTATCTTATCGAAATGAGTGATTTTTTTCATTGACCTAAGTTGGGACCGGAAGAAATATCATCTTAGAGAGTTTATTAATTAATTGAATATTAATTCAGTGAGGTTTTATCGTAAAGGTAAGAGATGTAAATGATTTTCAGGCTATAATTTTTTTAGCAAACTAATTAGGCTAAACATATTCATGCACTAAGTACAAAAAAGAAAAAGACAAGAAAATAATTTTGTTTTAAAAAAACATTTTAGGAATAAATACAAATGGCAATAAGGAATGTGTAGGATACATTTCAAATATTTTTTTTATTTTTTTTGTGAAAGAAATATTAGGAAAAGAAATAAATGATATTAATGGTAATAAGTAAGAAGTAAAGAAAAACAAAAAGAGTTATTTTAGAAATAAAATAAATTATAGTAGTGAGGAATAAGTGAGTTGAATATATTTATTTTTTCCCCCAATTTTATAGTTAACAAATAAGGAAAAATCATTATTGAGAAAATAGATACTATATTTGTATATACCATATCAGCCTTTTTGGGCAAAATCATTATTAATATATAGACCAAGAAGAAATAATTTTAAATTAATCATAAGTTTTCCTTAATTATCACAATCAAGTTCTTTCATAAGGCTATATATTTGAGAGAATTTCACAAGTATTTATCACAGTTTTTATTACTTTTGAGCACTAAAAAAATACATTTTTCAATCTTAAAAATATATTTTTAAATGGCCTTTACAAAGTTCTCCCTTCAATCAGTTTTGTTGTTTTGCTTGGTTTTATTTTCCTTGTTGGCTCTTCATCATTGTAAGTCCACATTTTTTCCTATTAGATTTAATTTTTTTATTATTAGAATTAATAATAAAAACTTATATTGAACAACATGTAACATGTCTTGTTTTAAATGTTATCTTCACTTTTTATGTTATTATAAAAATTTATATTCTTATAATTGAATTTCATGAAATGCAGGTGATGAAGGTATGAACGTTGAAGTAGAAGATAAAATTGATTTATGCCTTCAAATTCCTGGTCAACCAGGCAAATGGTGTTGTGCAACAGTTACAAAAGCATGTTATCCTTCTCTTGCTGCGTGTGAAGCAAAATGTCACTGATGACAGTTTATTATAGAAAAATAATGTTAATTAATCCAAAAAGTATTAGAATTTATTTTAATTAGTACTCATGAGTTTGAGTTTTATATTATTGCTATATAAGTTGATGTATGAGTATAATTAAAAGTTGTTACTTTCATTTATAAAATATAAGTATAGTTATTAGTACTTAGAATTTATCTTTTCTTTCTGTTTACTTGAAATTGAAAATTTATATATTATTTCACTTTGATGTGAAAAAGAAATAATATATAAATTTGATTCTCTCGTTCTTTTTTAACCTATTATTGACAATATTTAGATTCTAATAAAGAAAGAGCAAAGACAAAGTTATTATTTCAATAGCTCAAATAAAAATAAGTTCTAAAGCCCAACTTTAGTAATGTAACAAACCAACACCACAATTACACCAAATTAAACTTTGAAACAAATACTTTTTATTTCAAGCAATAGGCCATTTCGAGACTCCACCTATCTGATTACACTGGACATGTTGTTGTTCAAGCAATAGACCATTCGTTGTTTAGCTCATTTTTCAACTTCATTATCTCATCCTCAGGCAAAGTCATGGTCACAATCCTTCCTTTCGAATCATTTGGTCCGTCCGAAAGTACCAACACGGTCCCTGCATCGCCTACTCCATCGATAAAGTAACTTACATTCTTCGGCCTATGTCCCTTCCAATCGAATCCATAGAGATCAACACCTTCCAGGCTCACGAAAGTTAAATTTGCTCCGTAAACAATGACATCCGACCCTCCATGATCTTTCTCGATGGCCTCATCGATCTTTACTCGCTCGTCAATGATCTCATTTTTAATCAACCTTGCTAATTCACTAGGATTAGCTTTTCTAATTGAGTCATCAACCTTAACCACACCAATTACTTGAGTGTTTCCTATAAGGCGCTCTTTCTTTTCTTCACCTTTTTTGCAAATGGTCACAATTTTTGGGCCAGGCCCATCTCTAATTCTTGAAATGGACTGCCAAATAATAGCACATAGTGATTCAAATGGGCCTTGAATGCCTATTCTTGATTGTAAGTGGCCCAATTTGGATGCATTAACATGGATCGAAAACGACTCCAACTTGCAACTTGCATTAGCAATCCAATGATCTTCAACCGGGTCGACCCGTTTTATTGAAAGTGGATCCTCCACAATCTTTTTTAGGGTTTGGGTTGAGTTTGCTTTGGTTAATGAATGGGCCAAGTTAAGGGGTCGGGGCGGTTGGTATCCACCAACTACTTTACCCAAAAAGTTCCAAAATTCAGTTGCTGAAAATACATCTCCAAGTACATGGGCCCAACTTAGGCCCAATGAAATTCCACCACACTTGAATTTGGTATGCTACATAAATAGCCCAAGATATAAATGTGTCAACTATTAAATACCAACAAGAAAATTGAAAAAAAATATAGTATTGAAACAACCAATAATTAAAAAGATATATAAGATGGAGGAAAAGGTTATACAAAAAAATTATATAATTAGAGAAGATATTTCATTTATCAAGAATAGAGTAATAGCCGCGTCTGAATCTGATCTATTGTTCAAACAATTCATGTGGTGATTTTACAATCGCTAAAAAAAATCTAAAAAATTTCAATGAGAACCATAAATGACTAGCTCTCGTGATAAAAGGTAATCAACGAGAAGATGGAAAATAACGAAACGCATAGTGATTACAATAAAGGGAATATAAGACATTATACGATATGCTTTTCTATAATTAAGGATTTCTTTAACTTATAGAAAGTTATGTTATCTACATATAATATAACATATGTATGCATATCACATCATTCCTCCTACAATTGTTGACTTGAATTTCAAACAAATTTAATACATCTTATATATTTTTATCTAATTTTATTTTTATTTTGAAGATATTAAAAATAGTAATTTTGTGAAATATATATCCCGTGACTTGGAATTAATGTTCAATCCTGCACCTTTATGTATATTAAACTGACTCACTCTTTCCTACCAAAATATAAATTTAATAGTCAACCAACTGTAATAACTAAGGCAAAAATAAAATAAAATACATGGAGATACTCTTACGTTTCAAATTATATGTCGTGATTTTTTTTTAAAAAATTCTAATTATTTTATTATTTAAAAGTTTAAGATAAATTATTATTTTTTTCCATTTACCTTAATAGTAATAGTTCTCGAAGATTACAAACACTTCAATTATGAAATCTTAACACATAAATACGATAAGTATTTAATGAAGAGAAATTATATTTTAAGACATAAATAAAAATAAAATAGTCATAATCCTAATTAATATTTGTCTTCAGACAAAAAACACGACATATAATTTGATACTGTTTAAAAGAAATTTACAGGTAAATTTATTACTTAACTACCTCAACTAATTGAAATATTGAAGGAATACCTGCCACGACCATACAATCTTTAATATGATAGTGAAATATTGCAACTAATTGGATTGTCTATATGTTTATTTGCAGTTATTAAATAGATAAGGTATAGAATCACAGGTGTGGTGGAATATTTTGAATTTTATTTTTAGCAAAAAATACAAGGTTTAAGCATTAAAAATGAAAAAAAAAACTCTTAGTAAAAACAATTTATCCTATTTATTAAATTGTTTCTAATGCAAAGCTAGATTGATCGACTTTTCATCTTGAACAAAAGGTATTGAGTTTGCATTTAAAATTAAGACAAATAAATTGATAAACAATATTTATTCTATTTACTGATAGTTTTTAATATGAATTTGAATTAATCGAGTAACAATTAACTAAACATGAAAACTGATGATTAATCATTTACTTCTCACATTTCGTGAATAGCTCAGACATTAAGGGAAATTCAACCATCATTTCAAAAATCCGTCCTAATTCTTTTTTTTTTGTTTGATTTGAATTTCATCGGAGTCCTAAAATTTTTCTTTAAAAAAATCTCTAAAATTCTAATCATACCGGGCCCCACCCCTAAAACCATCTCTCTTTCCTCACTTTCAAGCAGAAAATGAAAAACCTTGATAAGAAGCATTCTATTATTTTCTTAGTAAGCCTATCCGACGCATCATACCCCCTTTCCCTTTCTCCAAGCAAGAGTAAAAAGTGAAACATAAAATCCGAAACGTGAAAATGAATAACTTCTTGATAGGAAGCACTTTATCAGTATATATCCTTTTAATGAGCTTATTTGCTATGAATTTGAATTAATCGAGCTAGTAACTTCAGATAAATAATAATTTGAAAAAAAACATATATAGAATATACCTGTATGAGGACTGGAGGTGAGAAAGCCAATTCAGGACCAAGAACTTGGTTCGAAACAAGTAATTTCTCAAGTGAAGTATCTTTTATTTCTAGCCATTCTTCCAAAGTTTTATCACATTGTGCTTCAATAAATCTAGCACCACAATCATTACATTTAATATAAGGTCTCCCTGATTCTTCCCTTCTAAACCTACCATTAGTCATATAAAAATAATTGAACCAAATAAATATTGGTTCTTTTATTTTATAAATTGTGACATCTTGAAATGTTTGGCTATCAAAGTAATAAATCCCTCTTAAATAATGTAATTTCATGGCCAAATCCATGTTACATGGCTCATAAACAACATCTTGTCCTGTTACTCTAGCTGGTCCAACTGAGGATAATTTTATGTTGTAAATTAGACCATCTTCTAATTTTGAAGACACCATTTTTTGGAATTATTATTATTTTTCTAAGTGGGAGTAGAGGAGCCAATATGTGATGTTCTTGATTATGTAGAGGATGGTTTATATAGGCTTTTGAGGTGAGATAATAAACTAGCAATGATTTATATAGCTCATGGTATACTAAGTAGGTGTATATATTGATAGCTGACAGGGGTGTGAAATGAGCGAGTTGAATTATATTTGAGTCGATTAAAATTAAATAAACCGAGTTAATAAAATGATGGCTCAATCAAATGTTTATATAGGCTTTTGAGGTGAGATAATAAATTAGCAATGATTTATATAGCTCATGGTATACTAAATAGGTGTATATATTGATAACTGAGAAGGTGTGAAATGAGCGAGTTGAATTGAATGAATTTGAACCGATTAAAACTAAATAGACTGAGTTAAAAAATGATGGTTCAATCAAATGTTATTACATTGATATACGTTGGATCATATAGGCTAAACCATGAGTCATAATAACTTAATTCGCCCAAATTTTTACTTAAGTTTGAGCTTTTTACTTATAATTTGTATAATTACCTAAAAATTTAATAAAATTTGCCTAGTTTAATGATAATTATCATAAATATTTGAATATTTTATTTCATACATAATATATTTTTTACACAATAATATTGCACAATATTGAGTATGATTTTTATAGAGGGATAACTTTACAAAGAGTCTACCATTATAATGAATGGCATTATGATTATAAGTAAATATAACATAAAAGTTTGATTATGAAAAAAATCAGGTTGTTATAATGAAATATCATTATAACGAGGGCATAGCTATATACATACTCACTTTTGTTCTTATTTTATTTTTGTTTCTTTAATTATTATTTTTTCCTGCTGTGTGATATAGAAGTTTTTGTCCTCAGGATTTGGACAGAATTCAAAACTTTCAAAATCTTTCATCATGACAAAAATATTAAGGAATGCAGTACTGTGTACTAATTAATTGATGATGTGTTATCGGGAGATCAGTATAAATTCGAATTATGAAAATAATTTTTTATAAAAATATAAAATAAGATTACGTATTATAAAATCTTATAATTCTTTTCTAGTCAGAGTTAAGTGCACAAGGCTCTTTATTTTTTAATTTTTTTAATTAACTTTTTGCATAATTGAGATGCCACTTTTGCTCATTTTCTAGTCCCTACTAGGAAAATATAAGAAGGCTTACATGAAATTATCCACTCCTATTATCCTCTATATATTTCAAGATATATATTATTTTTTCATCTGATGTACCGTACTCATTTTAGAATTCGAATAATCTGGATTTATGCGGGACAATTCCATTTTGAAGTAGAACTCTTTCTATTAATTAAACGTGAATTTACACTTAAAATTTGAGCTCGAGATCTCTATTATAAAACAATTTTAGCTTCCAAAACCACTAACATTAATTTGGACTGCAAGAGTAGTTCTCTAGCTGAAAATAGTCGTTATTTAAGTAGTTAAAGAGCTAATCAAGTCTTATAATTAATGGAGAAAAAAGTATACATAGGTGGCAAGACTTTAAATTAGGTAGTTGGAGAAATTCATTGAGGTGGTTGTGTGATTAATTTTGCAATAAATTACTCTTTCCGTTCATTTTTATTTTCTATATTTCACTTTTCGAGAGTCAAATTATATGGATTTTGACTAACATTTTAAAATATATTTTTTCATTATATTAATATGAGAAAGAGTGATTGTGTGATTTTTGAACATCTAAATTTAAAAATTTAAAATATTGAATTAATGTAATTCAACTTGGCTCCGAAAATTAATCAAATTAACTTTTACGAAATATGACAAGTAAATTCATTTTTTTTGTTTGTCACCCAGTGCCTAGTACCCTCACTGAAGTCTGACTAAATCCAATTTCGCGTCAGAAGTCCCAGATTGAGGGATGAAGTGTTTTTTAACGAAGACAATTTCGTACATAGGAGAACTCATATCCAAAGTCTCTGATTAAAAATAAAGAGATATTTACCATTCTATGCAAACCCTGATTGAGGGATAAAATGCTTTTTAACGAAGACAATTTCGTACATAGGAGAACTCATATCCAAAGTCTCATATTAAAAATAAAGAGATATTTACCATTCTATGCAAACCCTAGTTGCATGTTATCCATTACCCATATTTAAGCCGTCTCCTTCATTGCAAAAGATGAAAAATAGGGTGCAAATAAATATACGTACCAATTTTACAGGTGCAATATTAAATATTTTACCAGATGCACATAGTATAATACTGTATATAGTGTACCATATAACTAGACAGCTGTAATATGCACTTTTTGTAGGTCATCCCATTACAATATTACTTCAACCACCCCCAAATAGTTGCCTTTTCTAGAGGTATATATAATAATATAATTTGACTCATATTTGAAGTTAAATTTAATTAATTTAATTAAATATTTAAAAATTATACAAAATGTACTATATATGGTAATCACACCCCTCCCCCCATATAATTAATATTATAATATGATCGTAAAAACAATACACATTTAAATATTTAAAGTCCATATAATTTGACTTTCGAGAAGCAAGTCAAAATATTACGGAAAGGAAAGAGTAAAATGTAAGGAGAACTTTAGCACCATGAGATAACAAAATGTCAGTATACACACTGCTATTTCTTCTATAAATTGAGAGACGTTTCGTAAAAAGAAAAAAAAAAGCCTATTAATTGTAATTTAATTTGTTTTACCACATTATCTATGGAATTAAAATCTGGATTAGAATAGTGGGAGTGAGTTAGAACATTTCTCAATTAGGATGGAATTGCATTAGGAATCAGCTCTTAGCATGTTCCTTTTTGTTTTAATGATGGACCAATTGACACGATATATTCAAAGTAAGGTGTCATATATAGTGTATGTTGTTACCAACATAATATTGACTGATAAGACATGCGATGGAGTTAATGATAGATTAAAAGTTTTGAAAAGAAGCTCAAGAGTCTAAAAGTTTCAATCTAAGAAGGATTAAGTTAGAATATCTAGAGTGTAAGTTTAGTAACATGTTGTATGATGCGAAAGTGAAAATGAAGATCGATACATTAGTCATATCCAAGAGAGAAACCTTCAAGTACCTTGGGTCTATTACTCAAAGAGACATGGCAAACGATGATGATGTTGCACATCAAATAAGAACGGGATGGGTGAAACAGAGGCTCAGGGCATCTCCAACCCAAACACCAAATTTGGTGTCAACACTATTTTTAGTGTAATCAACTCCAACCTACTGCATCAAATTTTACACCAAAAAGGAAAAAAATTCTCTCTCTTCATTATTATATTATTATTTCTTATTTCATAAAACAAATTCTTTCTAAAACATTCACCATATATAATTCATATTATTTCCTTTTATAATCGTTTAATATAAAATTATTTTGTACCATAATTTTTTAAATAATATAAATTGCTAGCAAATATTATACATTATTATACATAATAATGGATAATACAAATAAAAGTGAAATCATTAATGAAATACAATTAAATAAACATTACTTACATAATTGAATTTTTTTTTTTAAATTCTACATAAATATTCAACTTTCAAGATCACTATGGTGCTCCCATAAATGCTCTATTAATTGGATTTGGCTCCCCTCCATTACACTTTCCATCCATTTCGTCAAGTACACTTCTAGATGATAGACATGTGTCTTATTTAATTTTTAAAGGTTAAGATTATAGTATATTAATAAGTATTATTGCCATAGTTAAATTCAACAATATTTTTAGAAAACTATTCTCCAAATTTGATAAGTATACTTGACGAAATGGATGAAAAGTGTAATGGAGGGGAGCCAAATCCCTATTAATGCATTACGTAGTTCAAAATGAGCTTCTTTGTCCTTTATTTTTTTTTATATCGAGCTAGAAATTGTTGAAATTGATAATTTTCATCTATTGTCATTTCTACGGTCGGAGTTGGACCTTCCGACGCATCTTGAATTGGTGCATTAAGATCACGTTCATCCTCAATTATCATGTTGTGCATTATAATTCATGAATTTAATATATCATGTAGCACTTCTTTTCTCCAAAAATCACTACAAGAAAACTGCCCAATAGCGAAGGGAAAACTGGTCGCTGTAAGTAAGAATCTGGTCCCAAAAAAGACAATAGCGACCAGCTGCACTTGTCCTTATAGCCTTAGTCGCTAAGGACCTTTAGGGACGAGATTATCAGGCCGGTCGCTGATTCTTTTTCGGGACTAGCATAATACTGGTCCCTAAATTATGGTCGTTAAATCATTTTGCGACTAGATTCTAGCTGGTCCATGTATCATTTTGGGACGACTTCTATGCTGGTCCATAATCATTTTGCGACCAGTTTGAAGCTGGTCTGTAAATCAGTTTGCGACCAGTTTTTAGCTCGTCTATAAATGAATTTACGAAAACTTTTAAGCTGGTCCCTAAATCATTTTGGGACCATTTTGAAGGTGATCCATAAATCATTTCGCAACCATTACAGATTTCCTACTCAAAAGGATTTTTAGGATTTACAATCTAGTCCTTAAATCACATTGTATTTGCACCTAGAAAATAAGATAATTAATATAAACTTGTTGCTTTTATATATAATATATAATGTAATTACAAAATAAGGTGAGTATAAGGCATTTGACTATATACAACAATGAGGTAAGCTAGTAACAATATTGTGATCATGAACTCTTAGCAAAAAAATCATATAGAGCCTTAAACTATAATCCAAAGTTGCCTTCACCCTTCCAGCAAAAACTGGTCAATCTACATGTTGTTTAACATCGGCTTTTTGCAAATTTCAGCATCCAAAATCTATAAAAGAAATAAAACTTTCATTTAGAAGACCTATATACAAAGATAAACAGAAAGATGTGATTAAATCAAATTACAATTTCTGCAGCAGCTGTAACACTAATTGCTGCAACAGTTGAGATTTTGGTCGCCATTTTTTGTGGGAAATTGTTGTACACAATATAGTGGTAGCAGTTGCAACACTAACAGTTGGAACTTTGTAGGCTATTTTCTTTTAGGAAAAATTGAACACAATATTGTCGTGATCAAAGATTATAGAAAATAAGCTCAAGGAGAAAGGTAGCACAAGGATGAAAATGGGAAGCAAATTATGAACACAGTGATAAGGGTATAATCTGGTTGATTTGGGATCCTCAACTAATTGAGTGCATAACTTTGAACAAGGCTGAGCAATATATACACAGTAGAGTAGTTGTGAAGAGGAACAACATGAAGTTCCAATTGGTGGTGGTTTATGGCTTGCATAATATTCATACTAGACTTAAACTATGGGAAGATCTGAGAGGGATTTCCACAAGGACACAAGAACCTATGATATGCATTGGAGACTTCAATGCTATTCTCTCAGGTGGAGATAGACAACTAGGGAATCCATTTCAAAAGGGAGAAATAAGAGACTTTAATGAGTTTATGCTTGATATTGGTATGTCAGAACTGAAATGAATTGGCAGAATTTATACATGGTCTAATGGGCGTACTTGTAGCAAAATAGATAGAGCAATAGTGAATGGTGAATGGATGTTGAATATGATTCCAATGGAGGTCACTGTAATGAATCCATGTACTTCTGATCATTCCCCTTTAAGTTTGGAGTTAGACAGACAAAGAAGATGCAGTCACAAGGCATTTAAGTTTTTCAATTATGTTGCTGAGCATCCAGAGTTTTTACAACGAGTGAAAGAAGCATGGCGGGAGGACATAAGAAGGATATGAACAACATATGGCGGATGCTAAAAAGGGTGTAAACAAACCTTAAACAACTCAACATTATGGAGTTTAAAGAAGTGAGTAACAGGGTCAAAGATATCAAAGGTCAACTGCATAGTCTACAAGAGAGTATGAGGGATCCTAGAGTAGTAGCCCTCAACAAACAGCATCAAAAGGAGTTGCAGATACAATTGGAGAAATGGAGTAATATTGAAGAAAGTGTTATGCAACAGAAGTCGAGAGTACAATGACTAAAATTAGGTGATGCAAATACTGCATACTTCTTTGCTAACATGAAGAACATAGTGGCTCAAAATACAATTACATGTCTCATGACCTCAGAAGGCATTAAATCTCAGACACAAGAAGCTATTGAATTGGAAGTGAATACATTTTATAAGGATTTGTTGGGCAAGGCTGCTCAGAATATACCTAGTGTGAGTACAACTGTCATGAAGAATAGAAATACATTAAATAGGGAGCAACAAATACAACTAGCAACCAAAGTGACAAGGAACCATGTACCCACCTATTAATTGTACATCAGTGACTCTAATTCCAAAATTCGTCAATCCTACAAGAATTGGGGAATATAGGCCTATTTCATGTTGCACAGTACTATATAAGATCATTTCTAAAGTGATCACAGCAAGGTTATAGAAGGTGATGAGCTCCATAGTTGATCCTAACCAGTCAACATTTGTACCAAGGAGAGCAATCAATGACAATATCATTCTAAGCCATGAACTAGTGAAAGGTTATGCTAGGAAAGGTATTTCTAAAAGGTGTATGGTGAAGGTGGATATGAAGAAAGCTTATGACTCTCTTGAATGAAGCTTCTTGGAGCAAATTTTATATGAGATGAAGTTCCCAGTAGTGATGATCAAATGAATTATGCAATGTGTTACTACTGTATCCTACTCATTTCAAGTCAATGGAAAAGCTACAAAGCCATTCCAAGCTAAAAAAGGAGTTAGACAAGGGGATCCCATGTCGCCTTTTCTCTTTGTATTAGCCATGAATTATCTCACAAGGGTCTTAAAAAGCCTTCATACTAACCATGAGTTCCATTACCATCCTAGGTGTAAGAGACAAAAAATCATCCAACTTAGCTTTGTTGATAACTTGTTGATGTTCTGCAGGGGAGATATAAAGTTTGTGAGCTATCTACATAAATGTTTTATCCAATTTTCAGAGGCTTCTGGACTAGTGGCAATTGTAGATAAAAGCAGTGTGTATTTTAGAGGAATCAAACAGGTTGTTCAATGGCAAATGTACCTGTGTACTTGATAACTACACAAGTTAGAAACATATTGCCATAAAATAGTCAGAGTTTCCAGTCAACTTAATGTTGCTATGATGATTGTACAGTAAAACATCAAGAATTACTTATATTGTGACGAGTAAACTGTAATCGCAAACGAAAATTTACAAGGAACAAAACTTAGTCAAAAAGTTAAAGTTAAGAGAGGAAGAAGAGCTTACATGTTCTAAATGAGTTTGTTATCATCACTTGAAAATTCTTAAATAGCCAAAAGTCAATTTTCTCTGTAAAATTTTATCACGAGTTAGCTTTGAAGAAGCAGAAATTAGAAGAATATGATATTGCAGAGCTCTTCGCAATATTTTGTCCATTAGAATGAGGTTAGTACTATTTAATAGTGATCCAAATTTATAGACTATTTATCATTCTAAAATTTATCAAACGTGCAAATATATTTTAAGATAAAACAACCAGCAATTAATAGCTTTGCTACGCAGAACCAGAACAATAAATTGATATTTCAGGTAAGTTTTTACTCACATGGTATAATCAAGGATCTGAATTTCCACCCCGATAAAGTAGGCCTTATTAAGTCGATCATCAACAAGTTGCATCCATTGCTTACTTGGTGCCATAACCTTGAATTATATATAAGAGTTAGATCAATCATACTTTAGGATAACAAATTTACTAAGATAGAACATTACTTTCTATTAAACTAGTCGAATCATCCTAATAATTAAAAAATAAATATCTAAAATGGACTAATAACATCTTTTCTTTTAATTGAATACGTGTTGCTATATTTAATAAAACTAAAAGGTCTTAACATATGCGACATCCTAAACCTACTAGTGAACTTCAAATAAAGACGACAAGTTTAACTCGCAGACATCCACGTGGATGTCGTATAATATAGTTCAGAACACTACACACTGCGAGTTAAACTATATTATGCGACATCCATGTGAACTAATGACCTTTTTCATGTTTCACAAAGCTAAACTTATCAACAACTTCTCCAACAATTTTTTTTATCAAACTACACGAGGATCCAAACAATTTCAATAAATCATATAACATCTAATTGAAAACAACAACCACCAAAACAACAATGACAAACAACCACAAATTTCCATGTAGCTTAAGATTTAAAAAATGCGCCACAAGTAGTAACTTTAGAAACCAATATGCAGCACTAGTTGTAGTAGAAAATAACAATTAAAACAACATTTGAAACACCAAAAAAAGGAAACTACAATCAAATGCTTTATCAATGGTCATTCACAATTTCGTTTCTTTCTCGTCTAATCTTTTTAGTGTCACATTATACTTAAAAATTGAATACAATAGTTATACAATAAAAAAAACCCATTCA